>JAPFFP010000012.1:1868844-1883554 GCA_026153255.1 Solanum medicagineum | reverse complement strand
CCACCGTCACCGCCGCCGCCGTCACGGTCCACAACCACCTTTGTCTCATCTTTAACCCCTTTACACCTAAACCTCAGATTTTGAGGTTTGCTACATGTAAAACACTGGAAAGGTAGAATCTTGGAGGTTTTTATGAAAGATTTGAAATGGGTGTCATTGAATTGAAGGGTTCTAGATAAAGGGTTGGAATTGAAAATTGAAAACTTTGGGTTTTTTGAAGGTGTTGAAGAGAATGGAGAGAGGAACTGTAGAGTTATCATTGGATTTAGTATAGATTTTATCTGCAACAATTGTACAGAGTTTCTTGATTTCAGTATGTGTTGAATTTGAATTGGTAGTTAATATCAGTGAGTTCTTTCCATTTCAAGAAAAATCTAATTTTTTTTAAAAAAAAAGAGAGATTTAAAAATCAACCTAGATGACATAATAGATCAACTTGTCATTTAGCTCGACTTTAACTTATCTAGTTTTGGACGTGAATAAGCAGACATTTAAATTATAGAATTTAACAAATAGAGATATGCATCTTATATGACATTCATGACCAATTTGTGTTATATTATATCATATAGGAAACGTGTGTGTGGTTGCTCAGTTTTATGATAGTTTAAGTGATTATTTATTTACATCAAAAGTTGGATGACATGGATGTCAGTTGAGACTAAGTTAAATGGCACATTTTGTACTATGTCAATAGATATGTCTTAAGTGACATATAAAATGTATTATATTATATAGGAAACATATATCTAGTTGTTCAATTTATACAAGTTTAAATAAATAATTGTACACATTTAAAGTTGGATGAAATAGATGACAATGGAGACTTAGTTAAAGTACTGATTAATGTATTAGGTCAATCAATATGCCAATCCATAACGTATTACTATGGGTTTCATTTACTCAACATGCTAAAATAAATTTTTTGTTTGTTTGTTAGAACATTTAGGTATTTTTATTTTTTTTCTTGTATTATCTTTAATATTAAATAACTATACAAATAATGTAGAATTAGATTTAGAATTTCAAAATATCATTAACAAGGTTAGTTTAGTAAAATTAACCTCTAATAAAAGCTTTCTTAATGAATGTGTCTAGTCAATATGAATCAAGTAAATAAAACGGGGGGATTATATTGTTGACCACTTATATAATTAACTTAAGTCGAAGGTTTATTAGAAACAATATATTTACCCTATAAAGATAGACAACAAAAGGCAAATTTATAGATAGAATATGGGGAACATGAATTTGTTGTCTCTCCTTAAAATAAGGTATTTATGTATATAATTTTTAAAATTAATATACTATTATATGTTGATACACATGTTATAAAAATGCTAAATGATACACTTGATCGAGTGTTGACTAATTTAGCTAGAGGACTAAATTCGCCTTTGGACAGGGATAAGATTTATCCCATACCTTATTCTTATCGGACTCTATTTGTGAAATTATACCAAATATATTATTATTGTATATAATCTTGTCTCTCAGTTCTCATTTTGCACCTAAAAGTGGAAAAGGCCCATGAGATCAAATCACTTGTAATGGGCCAATGTTTTCCTACTCATTTCTTCTTAAATCTATTTATGGGCCACAGCTTGGTATATTAGTCTTCATATTTGGCCCAAAAAGTTTCCACAAAATGGACTATACTAGAATCTGTATGTGCGTTTGTTGATTATACAATTGAGATGGTAATAGAGTCGAAATTTTCACTAAGAGAATTGAGATATCAAGAACATAAGCATGCGAAAAAATCAATAGGATTCAACATATAGATTTATACAATGTAATTTTTCAGCGAACGAGTGTCAATGACCTTCCTTGAACAAGAATGGCTCCGCCAATAGTTTATCACATGTAATGCTCCAGGTGTTTCAATTTATGTGACACTCTTTCCTTTTAGTCAGTTATGAATGAATGATACATTTCTCTATGTAGTGAAAGTTTAACTTTGAACTCTCATTTTACTCTTAATGAAATGTTTTAGATCACAATTTTTTTAATAAAAAATATAAAAACTTTCATTCTCAGTATCATGAGACCCTTTGTCTATGTGACTACGTCGTCGACGACATGGATTAATACCTAGAGGAGTGGCAAATCTAGGATTGTTTATAAGGGTTTCAGAATCTAAAAAAACAGACACATGAACTAGTCTAAAGGGGATTCGACATCTACTATATACATAAAAAAGAATTATTTTAATCATGTATAAATAATATAAGTTTTCGTCGAACAGGGTTCTAATGAACCTCCAACAAAGAGGTAGCTCTGCCCCTGACCTAGAGGAATAAATCTATCTGCTGAAACAAATTTGGTATACTATCTTTCTTTAGAAGTCCAATCAAATACCATCACATAAATCGAGATGAGGGTAAGCTTGGAACCTTCAACCCTAAACCCACCCATTTGGTCACCCAACAACACCAAACAAATGATTAACCAACAAACATACTAGAATACTATATAACCAACAGATGAAATAAAAACAGTTGGCAGAATAACCCATGTGCTATTGCAAGTAGTAAAGTCAAATAAATATAGTGAGATCTTAGCAACTTGTTGTGTGACTTGTCCCCATGTTTTTCTTGCATGTGCAAAAAGGTTGTCTTTTTAACTTTTGCTTTTCTTTTGTGGAACATGTGAACAAAGAATTACCCCCACAAAGGACCACTTTATAATTCCATTCAAGAATTTAAATAGGACCTAATTATATAAATAAATGTCTAGACGTACAGTTTCAAAATTATTGTGTTTAGTCGCCAATTAAAATTATATTAAAATGTCTTATATTGTGTAATTTCTAATGAAGGGGCGTCAATTGATTCCCCTCACACAAATTAGCTCCGCTACTAGGTACAAATGTAACAGAAGCAAAAAGCATTAGATAGAAAAAGTTTAACATATACATTTGTCGGTGAGAGGTAACCGTAGCTATTTGATGAAATAGTAAAAATGTGCGCAAACTGTCCTTAAATTATGCTATAGAATGTACTCTAAAAAATCTAACATGCTTCTCCACACGAAGTACATACACATTTTACGACAACTGCAATCTGAGAAGAATAAGAGTGTACGCAATCTTACCCTATTTCATGATCACGGAGGCAAAAAATAATAAAAGATACTCGATGTAATTTCACAAGTACAGTCTGAAAAAAATAAGAGCATACACAAATCTTACCCTACCTTACAGTCACGGAGACAGAGAAGTTATTTTCAAAGTTGAAAAAAAAAAACAGTCAGCAGTGTGGCCTGACAGCTTGGATTCAAAGAAAGACAACTCAAAAAGTTGAATAAATTACATAAAATATTACATACAACTTGCTTAGTTTCGTCATCTACCAATCAACTAATTCAAATCCAATATGCCAAATTCACACAGAACCAAAAAAAAATTTAAAAATCAAGGAATAAGTCTTAATGGATATGAACAAAACAATCAATGCTACAATTGAAGCATTGAATAAAAGAATTGACAGTATAAATACAATCATTTTAAAAAGAAAAAAACTGTATATTAACCAAGTAAATCATCCCTTTTATGCAACTGTTGAAGCATTCATATCTAAAAGAGTTAGATTATACAGAAATGGAGTTTTACTTGTACTAAGAATATCCACTGAAGCCTTTACTTCCATTGAATCCTCTGCTGTCTTTCTTCATCCGCCCCGTTTCCATTTCTGTCGTCTGTTGGCCTTCGCTGCTTGATCCAGACGGGTTTAGCCCATATTCACTCGTCGGATTACTGTACTGATCACTACTACCATATTCTTGACTTGTCGCGAGTGCCATCTTCCTGAATTTCTTCATGTCTTCATTGTACTGAAGTGTATCATAATCTGAACTTGTATATGAACTGTATACTGTACTGTGTCCAGGTTTAATCCCTTCGTTAAGGTCAGATAACGAGACATCTCCTTCCAAGGCTCGGAGAACCTGCTCAATTATACCGTAGCAGTTTAAGATCGCAGAATAGAGCATCAAACATGGTGCTTTTTTAGTTTCTAATTCAGTATTTTAGCATCTGTACAAGGTTGCAGCTCATTTACCTGTGTCATTCGTGGTCGACGCTTTGCTGAATGACGAACACAAGCAGCACAACAAGCAACCATGCGAGCCATCTCGTTATGGTTATAATGATTTTCTAGACGACGGTCAACAAGGGCATCAAAATTTTCATCTTCTAAAGCACGTGTGAGTAATGGCCGTGCCTGAAACATAAAGAGAGTAATTTCTTTGTGACGGCAACAAATTACACGAAATGCAAAACTGGTGGAAGATGGAAAGGAAATCAAATGCGGCAGAGATGTCGGTGTAACTACTCACCCAGTCAACCAAACTATCTTCTATGTATGATTGATTGGTGTCAACAGGCCTACGTCCAGTTATTAACTCGAGAAGCATTACACCAAAGGAGAATACATCTGACTTCTCCGTAAGCTTTCCAGAGGAGGCATATTCTGGAGCCAAATACCTAGGGGGTTGACAATAACGAACAAACACATTCAGGTCTACTTGATGATCACATCGAAATGAAGCAGCAGGACATAGGTCATTAACATCGACTAACAACTGGAGTATCGCTAACATGGTTGAGATAAGCAAGTAACTAGTTATCACACAAGAATCCAAAGTCGTACCCAAAAGTTCCCATAACTCTGGTGGAGACGTGAGTATTAACATCAGAAGTTAGCTTAGCAAGTCCGAAATCAGCAACCTGAGAAAGCGAAAAAAGTTTCTTTGAGGAAAACAGGATTTACTAGACAAGTACAGCTGAATTTAGCTTCTGATGGCATTATAACGTATCATTAGCAAAAATTGACCGTCAATCATTCAAAAATCAAATAAACACAATGGTACGTGTTCTACGATCCATGTGCAAAAGACTGTTACCTTAGCCTCAAAATTAAAGTCGAGAAGTATATTAGCTGCCTTGATATCACGATGAATGATTTTCGGTTGGCCTGTGAAGAGAAAACAATTCATTAAACATATTGAACACGTAACATAAAGGGTTAGAAGGATTATAACATGATTTAAGAATGAGAAAAGAGAGAAAAACGTACAGTCTTCATGCAGATATGCCAGTCCTTTAGCGGACCCTAGAGCTATCTTTAGTCGTATTGGCCAATCCAACGGAGGCCTTCCCTTTCCTAATATATTACAAGAACAAGAATTTTGATTAGTAGACAGATCAAGCATGTTCAAGGTATGCATTATTGGAGTGAAATAGATTTACCGTGTAAATGAAATTCCAACGTGTTGTTTGGAACAAACTCATAAACAAGCAATCTCTGTGCCCCGGTAATGCAGTATCCGACAAGAGACACGAGATGCTTGTGATGTACTCGGCTAATAATCTCAACTTCCGCTTGGAATTCACGTTCCCCTTGTCCGCTTCCAGCCTTAAGCTGCTTAATTGCAACCTCTTTCCCATTAGGAAGGATTCCTTTGTGCACATAACCAAAACCACCTTGTCCAAGAAGGTTAGCATCTGAGAAGCCATCAGTTGCCCGAACCAATTCCTCGTATGTGAATGTGCTCTGTGAGAAACCTAAGGACATTGGAGGAGAAGGCGGTGGAAGCGCAACTTCTGATCCAGAATAATTCGAAGAAGCTCCACTGCTGTTCATGTAAGGTGGAGGCTGAGGTGAAGGTGCACGTACTGGAGCGTGTGGAGGTAGCGATGCCCCTGCTGGTGGAGGAGACGGTTTAGGAGGGATTGTAACAAAATGCTCCGCCTGTGGTGGAGCGTTTTGCTGCCAATGTTGCATCGGCACACCATGCGGGTCAGCTGACAAACAACATTAAAATTAGTCATGACTCATGACAAATTATCATCGAGACGCTGACTACAGCAAGCATCAAAAGATATCCACTATCAAATACAAATATATATAAAGAAAATTACAATGTGTAAATGCATATAATCAAATTTCACCTATCAACTTTTGAGCTCCTCATTTCTTATCACAGAAGATAACTAATATCGGAATGTCTGATGCTTAAACTCTACAAAGCCTTTCTACAACGAAATTAAATGTCAACCTCCTGATAATTATCACAACTGAAATTGTACATAATGGATGACAAATTTCTATCACAACGCAAAATTCGGTAAATATTCACAAGAAGAGTTCAAGTGACTACACACACATATATAGCTAGTGTTTGGCCGTAGATTTAAATCAGATTTTGATAATCTATCTTCAAATATCTATTTCGACATAAAACTCGATCAGATGAAAATCTGGTCTTAAAATATTTTCAAGTTTCCAAAAACTAGATCAGAGTCTCACACCAGTTCTGTAATTCTTGAGACTTACACTCTCAAAACTTCAAATTTTTTCCAAGTAAAATGCATGTCCAGACACATCTTCAAGTTCCGAAAATCACAACTTAAACAAGCAACAACAAACCCAATGAAATCCTACAAAGTGGGATCCTTCCCAGTACGCAAGCCTTACCACTGCCTCTCCGAAATAGAGAGGCTATTCCCCAAAAGACCCTCGACTCAAGCAAATCAATGCAGTAATTAAAAGAAAAACGTAACAGCTAATAGCAAAGTAATGTGGAGCACAACAACAACAACAACAGCATACCCAATGGAATCCAATGAGTGGGATCTTGGGAGGATAAAATATTCACAGCCTCATGGAGATAGAGAGGCCGTTTATGGAGCACACCATAACAAAAATCACATCTTCAAAAACTCAAATTTTCATGCATTTTCAACAGAAAAAACACAAAAATGTATTCAATAATCCATCAAAAAATGTGTAATATATAATTTATAGTATCAAATTCAAACAAGATCTCACCTTTAACCCCTTGTGGTGGTGGAGGTGGAACATAATAGTTAACTTGTTCATGATTTCTCCTCTTCTTCTTCTTGCAAAATATGAATAACAAACTCAAAACTGCAAGAATTACAACACCCCCAATAGCAATTCCAACAACAAGCCCTGTTGATATTCCCGATGAACCATTATCTGACGACGGTGGAGACAACGCCGGCGGTGATGGTCTTCCCCCTCCACTAGGTGGTACCGGAGTCCTCCCTGACCCAGATGGTGTTGGGGGTGACGGAGAATTCCCACTCCCTGGCGGTGACGGTGGAGACAAAGAAGGAGGAGATGGAGTGGTGGATGGTGGAGAAGGAGACCCAGATGGAGCTGGGGTTGACGGAGGCGGATTGGAGGACGGAGCAGGTGTAGTTGGTGGAGGCGGAGATGCAGAGGAAGCCGGAGGAGGAGGAGTCGCTGCTGGTGGAGGCGCTTGAGCAGGAGTCGACGGTGGAGGAGATGCTGCCGGTGGAGTCGGAGACGCCGGCGGAGGAGCTGTTGCTGGTGGCGACGGAGACGCTGGAGGAGGAGCAGTTGACGGAGAAGTAGAATTACTAGGCGGTGATGTAGGAGCCGGTGAGTTTCCCGGCGTCGGAGTTGACATTTTCCGGCGACCCTCTATATATCTCTATACAACAGTGTTTTGAAAAAAGAAAAAAACCCCAGAAATGAAATCAAAAATACAATCAAAAATGGTTAAAAATCAAAACTTTGTTAGGAAAATTGTGATTTTTTGCAAGAATTTCATATAACTTTTGCTTTTCTCTGAAGAATTTTACTCCTTTTAGGAGAGAAAAAGGGGGAGAGAGAAGAAAAACAGACTCTAGTATGGTAGTAGTAGTCGTTAGGAATAAAATGAGAAAGAATAAGCATGAAGAAGATGTTTATTTTATTTTGTAAAAGAAAATCTTTTTAATTATTTTAACTTTTGTGATTTGTTCACTTTATTTTAATTTAAGTAAAATTGTTTATGTCAAATCAATAAATACATAATAAAAGAGTATTTAAAAAAAGAAGAAGAAGAGTTTTCTATCAAGGATGGTTAAAGGATGAGCTATCTAATTTATTACATCGTATTCTTTGATGGTCGAGTTAGTAAATATAAAAGCATGTTATTTTTTTAGCATTGATCAGATATAAAAGTGTGTCATCTAAATTTAGATAGGAGTTACATAAGTAATTTGCATTAAGTAAATAAAGTCGTTTTGTTTTTTAATCCACTCTTGAAGTCACATCTTTCGATATTGAAATTATGTTTTGAAGTTAATTTTGCATAAAATTCTCGTTCTGACGTAGCTAAAAACACATATTCTAAAATTATTTTAGAATATTTTAGAACTCAAATAATAGCATGATGAATTTAGTTCAGTGAACTTGATTTTCACGTCAACACGAGTAATTTAACTCGTCATTTCCGCGTAACGATGCTGACAATTGCTTTTACTTACAGTAGCTTATTGCTACTCCATGTTTCTCTTTTACATTAATTTAAAAAGATTTTGTGATTATTAATAAGAATAAAATATGTAAAAAGATCAATATTATTTTAAATTTTCAAAATGACAATAATTTAATATAATTACTTTTAAAACCAAACCAAAGAATTTTGAGAACAAATAAAAACATATATTTTATTTTCCTAAATCACTTAACGACAATAAATTATAATAATTTAACACAAACACTCAATATGAATAAGCATTTACTTGGAGATTTAATGCAAAAAGTAACTTAAAAAATCCTTAAACTTTTGATTTATTATATATCTCATACGTCAACATAATATTTATTTTAAATTATAAAATCAAGTTTTCCCATAAATAGGTTGATATTTTATGGTAAAAGATATTTTAAAAAATATCCAAATATATTCCAATTACAACCAAACTAAAATGAAGCCGTATTTGACGGCTTGATAATATCCACACGGTCCACGTCGGCCGGCGGAGATAAATAATTGGACCGGTCGAAACACGACTGACCCGCGCTTTTATTTTTTAAATATTTTAGTTTATTAAACTTATTTAATAAATAGTCTGAATATCATATTATTAATTCAATTTTCAAATTGACATGTTAGATTTGCTATTAAAGAAAATTTAAATATCATCAACATATCATGGTAAGTGGATTAAAGGTCACTCGTCTTTGTAACGACTCAAAATATATTAACATTTTTTTAATTTTTGAAAAAGATAATGTCGAAATCAGTTCGTACATATCTTGGTTAGTTTCACAAAATATTTATTATTTTTCATCAAAAACGTTTATTAGATAATCTTGTTCACTCAAAACTAAAATAAGTGAGACCAGTGGCGGAGTCAGAATTTTCTTGAAGGGGATTCAAAATTTTCAAAAACAGACACACGAACTAATCGAAAGGGGGTTCGATATATACTATGGACATAAAAAATATTTTTATCACACGTATATAGTATAATTTTTCACCATTAGATGAGAAGAACTTAAAAAGTATTTTATCTCTACTGAAATTTGAAGTTAAAACATTATTTACTAGTGATTTAGTATTGCATGTCTTCGCAGTAATTAAAACTTAATCTCAAAAGGATATTTTTTTCATCGCTTAACTATTAATTAATTAATATTATATTAATTTATATTGTTTGATTAATCATAATAAATTAAAATTAATTTGATATATTATTTTCATTATACTCCAAATGGAACGTAATTTGATGTACTACACATCAATTTAATAATTTTTGCTTAAAATAGGTTTTAGTACTCAAATTACAACTAATTTAATCACTCAAATTTTTCTTTTTCGTTTTTGGTAAACATTATTTGTTATAATCACTCGATAACCTTATTAAAGTGAGTGACTAAAAATTTTATATATAGCTTAGGTTAAAGTAAATAATTAGTGTGAGACTAATTAAGTTTTAGATTTAATTAGTCAATAAATATAGCTTAGGTTAAAGTAAACAGCTGGATGCATCACCAAAACATCTAACTAAAACGCGTTTTTTAATTAAGAAATAATAAATTATCCAATAAGGAAAAATAATTAAACTATCCATAAATAGCTGATTAAGAAACTTCTAGATTTTTCTAAAATATTTTTTGCTTCAAAATATAGTCAACTACTCAATATTGGAAATAGGAATATAATATCCGACCATTTTATATGTACTCTGTGATTTTTCTACAAAAAATATTTAATTAACACTTTTATACTAATTTGAATAGTTAAAAAAGTAAATTCTTATCTCGTTACACTTGGCATTTATTATTATTGCCATCAAAACAAATAAATTCTTATCTGTCACGTCTGACGCTGATGATAATTCGAATAGTTAAAAAAAGTAAATTTTTATCTCGTTACACTTGGCATTTATTATTATCGCCATCAAAACAAATAAATTCTTATCTGTCACATCTGACGCTCATATTATCACCGTCAAAATAAGTAAATTCTTATCTCTAGCACTCATCATTATCACAGTCAAAACAAATAAATTCTTATCTCGTCACATTTAGCGCTCATCATTATCACCATCAGAAAAATAAATTCTTATCTCGTCATATCTGTCGCTCACCATTATTACTGTCATTCAACTTCAACTTCAACTTTTCCTTGCCCTTGTATTTAAACATCAATTTCCAGATCTCTTCTTTTTTGATTTTTTTTTTCATTATTTTCGAAATGAAACAAAATATTATCTTCTTTTTTTTCGATTTTAGGGTTTGAATTTTGCTGGAATTTGAAGTATTGCTGTTAACATGTCACAGACCAACAAAAAAAAAATGTAAAATAAGTTATGCACGACTTTTTTATTCAACGGCAGGCATTTATAGACCTATTCTTACGTTAAAGTTATGTTATTATTTTATTATTCTGTCAATAAATAATTTTATTGACTTTTATATATATGTGAATAAATATATTTGATGAATTATTTTTAAAAAAATATAAAAGAAGAACATGTATATTGTCAAATGCCAACTAATTGCCAGAAATTATTTGGAATGAAGAATGTTATGCATGCATGCTCAGCAAACATTCATAGTGACAAATAATTATTCATTTATTTTTTTTGGAATGGATTTTTTTACAATTTCATCTACAACTTCAATTTTATAAATTCTAAATAAAATAAAAATAATGATAATTGAAATCTATGACTAAACACCTGTGTAATAATATATTAAGACGTGATACATAAACATATTTTTTAATTTTGATCTTAATGAACATATACGTTCATTTATTTCAAGCGTACATGAAAAATAATCCCAAGTTAATTAGTTGTTAATAAGTGTGGATTTGATAAACTAAAAAGACATGGTTACTTACTCCAATTAGTTAATTAGAGCACACTGATATATATATGTGTATGTATATTATATCGATTTGAACGGGTCGTATTTCTTGACATGTGTAAAAGGGATGGAAAATAGAGAATATCTTTTACATACCCATACCCATCGTGTTCATCAACTTTTTAAAAAATATCTTTCTATTTGAATGGGTCGTATTTACATATCCACCGTGTTTATCAACTTTTTGAAAAATAATAAAAGAAAGATACTCTTATTGTCACTCCAAAAAAATCTTTCCTAATGAACTAGACAATCAGTGAATTTCTACCGACAAAGAAAAAAATAATAATCTAATAAATAAGGACGTGAAATATTTCATATGAAAACTTAAGATAATTTGATTATAAGGAAGTGAAATATTTTTTTTTTAAAAAAAAGGATGTGCTTTAATATCGTTTTGATGCGACATAAAAACACATGAATTAGGAACAAAATTATCATACCAAATGATTACTATGCAATAAAAAATAAATTACAGAAATTTTATATTTCAGAAAACGACAACAAAAGTCCTTTTTTTTAATTTAATAATTTTAATGACAAATTAAAATTATATTAACTTCACAATATAATACTAATAATATCAACAAAGTAGGCTGGAATCACAATGACAGAAAATGACACCTCTCAACAGTCTTTATATTGACATAAAAAATAAATAAAATTAATTTATCACTTTTAATTTAATTTTTTACGCAATCTTACTTGTCATGCAAATTGAAAATTATTATTCCTTATTAATTATTTTACTTAATAATCATGTAATCTCTTATATTTTATTATTTATTTCTTTCAAATAGATCTGCTTCAAAAATATTTATATTAAGTCACGAATATCAAAAATAATTCTTCTATTTCATTAAGTTAGGAATTATTTATACTTTCCGCCCATTTTTTGCTTTGGTCTTGAATTTTTATACATCAAGATAACTAATATTTTCTACGAGATAAAAAGGTTCTTTTCGGAAGACCTTCATCTCAAGAATATCAAGCTCAATAAATAGAAAATACTAAATATGAAACAAAAAAACAACTTTCATTAAATAAACAAAATAAAATCAAACAGGAGAAAATCTCAAAACAACAATTTATGTTTGACTTGAAAAATAGAATACAAGACAAATAAAAAAAAAACTTTGGTTCAACTTCCAATATAATTAAGAATAATTTTTTTTATAGGTATCAAAGGTCTTTTCATGTTGGAAAAACATCGTTTTGCACCTCAACTTACGTTTGACCTACATTTTTTACATTTAAAAATTAAAAAAAAAATAATCAAGTGTCCATTTGAGCATGAAAAATTGAAACAAGCGTCCAATTCATAATTGACGAATTCGTAGGTTCAATTCCTACTGGCTGCACGTTCGAATTGATCAGGTCATGTAGGAACAAGGTAGGCTATAGTCATAGTGATCCTCCTATTCAACTACTTCGACCATTTGCTCTGGCCCGATCCTTGTGATCTCGTACTTGATTTAAAATTTGAATAAAACATATTTTTTTAAAATGAAAAAATAATTTAGAAAATGAAGTTATATTTGGTTATGATGCAATTGAAATTATTTGTATTTTTATAATGATTTGGAGCGAAAAAATAACGATTTCTAGATATCATATCTGACAAATTTATGTTTTTTCCATTTCAATCTTATTGTTTAATATATTTTTTTCTAGTAACACACAATTATGGAATTGGCTATGAAAGATTAATCTATTAATAGCTTTAAATACACCCCAATCCGACCCCACCCTAAAGATTGTTGTAATCTCTAAAGTTTAAATTAGTAGGGTTTGCATAAATGGTATAGTTTAAAGAGTTAAATTATCGTTTTCTTATTTTTTTTAATTTATAGAAATTTCTTAAAAAATATGGTAACTCGAATACATTAATTTAGTTTTAGATATAAAAATTAACGATTTTTAAGTATTAATAAGTAACATTTAAAGCATGGTGCATCGAACATAGAGATAAATTAAGAATCAAATTATTGTTTCTGGATTATTGAATTAATGTGTGCAGATTATTAAATTAATGTATCCGAATAAAAATTTATAAAAAAATTTAAAATGGATGAAAGTAATAAAAATATAATAAATAAAGGATTTGTAATTATGTAATTATTACCTTTTAAGAAAAATAAAATAAATGTTTAATAATTAGTTATTACCTAACCGACAATTGCGTAATTGGCTATAAAAGATTAACCTATTTCTGGTTTTAAATAAATAAATGATATTATTAATAGTTATTTATTATTGACCTAGAAAAGGATAAAGTTGTCTGGCAAAAACATAATAATGAATCCACAAGAATTTACCAAAATATTGTCATTATTTTTAGTTTGGTAGGAAAAACCATGTGAACGACAGCGTGATTATAGGAACTTTTATTAGAAAATTAAATAAATAAATGTTAATGTAGTGACATTTTCCCTTCCTACCCCTTACCTATTAGCCTACTATATTCTCCAATATCTTAATTTATAGTTTGAAACATAGGAACTTTGATATATATTTCAATTAAATATGTTAATATATGATAAATTATTTCAATTAGATAATTTCTGCTCAAAATTTGAATTTTTTTTAATGTGTATGTTGATTGCTAAAAGAATAATCATTGACTGTTATATTTAAACTTAAAGAATCAAAAGATATTTATCGATATCGATTTAAATTTCAAGTAATAAAATAAGATTAATATAATAAGATAACGATTCACTGCTCACTCTTTTGCTCAATGGATTCTATTAGTATTCTATTTTCTAATGTTTAATATGCCAAGTTATTAGTTATGTTAAGTCAATTTAACTCAATAATATAAAAGATAATTTATATTGAAAACTCTTAAAAAACATTTAGTTCACTCTAATTTCTGAAAAAAAATGATTTCACTTCAACTTGTGTGTGAAACTTGACTTTTTCAAGCTAGAAATAGGGTACGTAAAATTCGAATTATTGATACGGATCTTTTCTATAGAAAAGAGGAATCTTGTGTTCCTAGAACTGCGTTTGATCTTAGGCTTGCAGCTACTATAAAAGTAATTGTTGATGTTTTCTCAATCGAAACAGATCGTGTTCTTTGAAAAATCTATCTCTGTCTGATACTGCATAGTTTCACTTTGCAAGAACTCCAAATTAGTCTCATGAAGCTCATCCTTTTCATTCCATAAATTGGCCCAACAAACAATTTGTTTTATTTGAGCCTTGGGCAATTTAGGCCCAATTAAAGAATGTGATGGGCCTAATGATTGATATGGGAATAGATCTTAAGCCCAATTAAACAAACCATTTGTTTTCTTGGTTGCTGCTGTCAAGGTTGAACGAATCATTCCTCTTGATTACAATACAATGAAATTTGACACAAGTTCAATGGAAGAGCAATGAGAAATTCCACTTTGAAAAGAAAAAAGGACAATTTTAAATAAACGATCCTCGAACAAGCCTAATTTTATCTAAAAAGCTAGTTCAAGAGTCAAAGATGATCCAAATCATATAAAAACATCATC
>JAPFFP010000012.1:1843087-1868295 GCA_026153255.1 Solanum medicagineum | reverse complement strand
TCCTCGAACAAGCCTAATTTTATCTAAAAAGCTAGTTCAAGAGTCAAAGATGATCCAAATCATATAAAAACATCATCAACGTAAGACCTTGATAAGATTCATATCAAATTTTTACTGACTTACCTTATATACTTCAAATTCTATCTAGTTCAAACATGATGCCCTAATAACAAACAATATATAAACTATTTTCTTCATTTCAGTTTGATTGTCTTTCCTTTTTTAATTCATTTAATGAAAAATATCTCTTTTCACTTTTGGTAACTCCGATATTTTAACTCTTTTCGCGATATATTTATAATCATCAGATTAAAAGACTTCTGGTATATTTTACCTATCTTCGACTTACGACTATAAAATTTAAATCACTTTATTTTATTTAAAACAAATTGAAAAATAAAAGATAACACTGAAAAATTTAGCCGCAGAAACAACCTAACGTCTCAAACTCCACTCGCACAATTATATTGTTTCGTTACTAAAAGAAATGGCCACATGAAAAAGGAAGGTGCATGCTAATTGCTGATTCACATCCAGCTACGAGTAACTAACAAGATCCCTGGCCACAGCTGCTAGCTAGATTTCATTATTTCAGGCGCAGCAAAGGACTTGCCTATGACTTGTTTGACGAAATTCCCCTGAGAGAAAAAAAAATCTGTGTTTTCCCTTTACCTCTACACCTCTGTTTTCTTGTATTTCTTCTTCTGAAAGAGAGAGATAGAGAGAGGGGGGGAAGAAATAGAAAAGAAATGCAGAGGACAAGGGATCAACGTTCTAGATCTTCAAGATCCATGACCATTCATGGGTTAGCTCAATCTGGGGATGTTGTTGCTTTTAAAAAGTTAATTAGTGACAACCCTTTTCTTCTTAATGAACGCAATCCTGTTGTAAGATCTCTTTTTTGATATCTATGGCTTTATGTATTTGTTTCTAATGAGTGTTATGTGTATGCAATCTTTGTTGGCTCTTGTGTAGTTGAATTTTCATTAAAAGGGGTTGTTTTTGAATCTTGAATCATAAAGTTGGGTTCTTTTGGTGTAGATAGTTTGTTATGATTATAGAAGAAAAGGACTTTTACAGGTTTGTGTATGTAAACATGGTAGGATATAGAAATGTGGCTTAAAAGAAGCCAATTTTAAGAAAGGGGCAGGGCAGGTTGGTGTAAAAAGATCCCCCACTAGCACAGCTAGGAGAAGGGCTGCACCCCAAGGGGTGTGATGTAGGCTATGTTGTTCGGACTCTTCAAAAGTGCAGTACTTTTGAAGGATCTGACACGAATGCGGCAACATTTTTGGAGAGTCCAAGCAACTTAGGTGTAGGCAACCTAGCCTAATGATTTGTGATGCATCAAGAAGCCAATTTTGCGGAAAGAAAACGTGTTTCTAGGAACCCCTTAGTTATATGATAGTGCAACCTTGAGGAGATTCGAGTTGCATAGTGGGAGTATGTTCTAGAAATTGTCTAGGTTATGCTTTATGTATGCAATTGGGAGCACCAACCTCCAGCACTTTGAGGCAAGATTAATAGTGATAACAATGAATAATAAGATGTTAGATATCAACACAAGCTTAAAAACATTTGAACAATAAGAATATCCTTATGCATCTTCCATTATATTGGCTATTAAGAAAGGAGGAAGATCCATAAGGATATCCTTATTATTCTCATATGCACAGCCATAGACCAAAATCAGTTTGCCCGAGTTAGAAATCCATATTGGTTATTGAGTTTAGAAATCCATATTGGTTATTGGCTAATACATCATAACAAAGTTGCTTTGGTAGATGGGTGGGATGAAGTTAAGCTAAACGGTTATTTCATTGCCAGTTTAATAGAGTTAATTGTACTATGCTAGTGTAGTTTGTGAATGCAGGTATGGAATACCATGGTCAAATGCTGATAGGTAGCTTTTCATTTGGAGTTATGTCATGCACTTTATTGTTTCATGCTGTGGATGTTTGACTTAGATAGGGAGCTAAATTTGAGGCAATTATAAATAGTTGCTGGGGTTAGGATGTCTTTGATCCTTCTTGCCTTGGGAAGTTCCTAGAGGGGAGGGAATGAAACAGGAACTGATAGTTTTGTTGAAGTTTGGAAGAGCTGTCTGCTGATCATGTTTACCTGGTCATAGTCTTGTGAAAGCTAGACTAGATGATTGCTTGTGAAAAGTAGTTTCTTTATATCGTTTGCTATTTTTCTGGATGCAGATGGTGCAGACGCCTCTTCATGTTGCTGCTGGTTACAACAATATCGAAATACTCAAGTTTTTGCTAAGTTGGCCGGGCACAGAGAAGGTGGAGCTGGAAGCCAAGAACATGGTACGTGAAGGAATCTACGAATTTCATACAGTTGCATATTCTTTTGGAGCTGTCTGGACTTTGTCACTCTTGTAGCTTCTTGCTTTCTTGTTTTCTGGGGTTAATATTCTGTTCATTGCAGTATGGAGAGACACCATTGCACATGGCAGCGAAGAATGGTTGTAATGAAGCAGCAAAGATGCTTCTTGCTCATGGTGCTCTTGTTGAAGCCAAAGCCAATGTGTGTATGTTTATTGCTTCAGTTGTGATTGGACCATGAACATGTGCTTCTCAATTTGTTCTAATTTTTCATTTTCACGTGGCTTTTTGCAGAATGGGATGACTCCGTTGCACCTTGCTGTTTGGCACTCACTACGAGCTGAAGACTATTCAACAGTAAAGACATTGTTGGAGCATAACGCAGATTGTAGTGCTGAAGACAATGTACGATAGATTTCATTTGTTAAAAAGATCCTGTTCTATTTTTGGTCATTGCTAATTTTGAATTATATGAAATACAGGAGGGCATGACTCCTATAAATCATCTCTCTCAAGGCCCTGGAAATGAAAAATTGCGCGAACTTCTCAACCAGTATCTTGATGAACAAAGAAAACGTAAAGCCATTGAAGCATGTAGCAAGACCAAAGCTAAGATGGATGAACTTGAAAGCGAATTGTCTAAAATAGTGGGGTTAGACGAACTTAAAGTGCAACTCCGCAAATGGGCAAAGGGGATGCTCTTGGATGAGAGGCGTAAGGCCCTAGGGCTTAAAGTCGGTGCAAGAAGACCACCCCATATGGCTTTCCTTGGTAACCCTGGAACAGGTAATCAACTCTATATTACAATTCATGAAGAAAACTTCTGAAGTGATATGTTCTATCATCAATCATCTGAATTTCAACTATTTGTTCTAACAAGGCACAGTACAATGCCTCGCCCGATCTATTTATTTAAAGGGTGGGGCCAGTCATATAGTGGAATTCCTTGTCGTGTCTCTATAAAATACTCGCGTAATATTCAAGAGAAGCAAAAAGATGAGGTGAAAAACTTATAGAAATAAAGAGCATACCCTTACACCTGCTGGTTACGGTAGCGATACTGTTGAATGTAGGATGTGTTTCACCTTCTTTTACCTCTTGGTGTATGCCTTGCAAACTTATATGTTTGATAAATATCTTCTAGGTTGATTTATGAGATTTTCGTGATGGTACTATTACAGGAAAAACTATGGTTGCTCGAATTCTTGGAAAATTACTTCATATGGTTGGAATTCTTCCCACCGACAAGGTGACAGAGGTGCAGAGAACAGATCTGGTTGGTGAATTTGTTGGTCATACAGGGCCAAAGACAAGGAGAAAGGTAAGCTTTCTGTGACTGAAGTTTTTGCATTTTCCCATAAATATTTGGTCTTCTAAGTCACCAAGTTTCGGCGAATATGCAGATCCAAGAAGCTGAAGGGGGGATTCTTTTTGTTGATGAAGCCTATCGATTAATACCTATGCAGAAGTCGGATGACAAGGACTACGGTTTGGAAGCACTAGAGGAGATAATGTCTTTTATGGACAGCGGGAAAATTGTTGTAATATTTGCAGGTTACAGTGAACCAATGAAGCGCGTGATCGCTTCTAACGAAGGTTTCTGTAGAAGAGTGACAAAGTTTTTCCATT
Organism: Solanum medicagineum; assembly: GCA_026153255.1. Lineage (NCBI taxonomy): Eukaryota > Viridiplantae > Streptophyta > Magnoliopsida > Solanales > Solanaceae > Solanum > Solanum medicagineum. The sequence continues at coordinate 1,864,330 of JAPFFP010000012.1, read as the reverse complement.
TTGACAACTTTAGCTCTGAAGACCTTGCCAACATTCTTCATCTTAAAATGACCAATCAAGCTGACAGTAGCTTGCTATACGGATTCAAGTTGCATCCTTCATGTAGTGTTGATGCTGTTGCAGCACTTATCAAGGAAGAAATCACTGAAAAACAGTGCAAGGAGATGAACGGAGGTCTAGTCGATCCATTGCTAGTCAATGCAAGAGAGCATTTGGATCTGAGACTCAGTTTTGACTGTATAGACTCAGACGAACTTCTAACAATTACTCCAGAGGATCTAAAAGCTGGTCTTCGATTGTTATCTCAGACAGGAATAGCTTAGTTCTGACTTCTCTCTGAGCCAAGTAGAACATGGAACAACGAGTTTCCAGAGAAGTTATACGTAATATTTTTTGGGAAGGAAGTTCTAGAGATTCTCATATATCCGACCTTTGAAATGGATATTAGCTAGATGTAGATTATCGCAGTCCTGCAAGTCTGTCTTGTTCTCCATGGAGTACTTCCTCATGAATTTCTCTCTTCGTTTTTTCGCGTTCTGCAACCTTGTATTATAGTTAGTTCATTGCATTTATTCTTGCTTTTAATCATCCATTTGAATGATTAATTATACTTAGGATATTCTTTATGTTGTTTGTTATAGGTTGGTTGAAAATTGTCGTATTGAACTGCTACAAAAATTGTATCCGTTTATGTTGGGTTCCATAGTGTAAATTTCTATGCAATTTTCTGCCTTAAAAAGTTAAAACTTATACTCCATTTCATTTGATTGCCTTTCAATTTTTTGTTATGTTCTATTGGTTCTCTAAATTGATGAACTCCTGAGACGAGGATTCTCAGGAAAGAGCTTCTCTTACCTCTATGAAGTAGTGGTAAGGTTTGTGTACATTCTATCCCTAGATCCCACTTGTGGGATTCCACTGAGTATGTTGTTGTTGTTTTGTCCTAAATTGAGGCGAAGGTCTAGTGGAAATAGTTTTTCGACCTTCACAAAGTTTCTGGACACATAACTCTCTTCAAACTCGATTTGTAGATGACATTGTGTATTGGTTCTTTAAATATTTCATCATAGAGGGAAAATTGTTCTTTGAGAAACCTATAAGTTACATCACTAGCTTCTTCACAGTTTCTTAGAATATACTATAATTGCGTTTAATTCCAAGCAAGTTGGATTGGCTATATAAATTTTCACTATTTATGTCGACTAAACCAAGCTCTGTATCATTTCAACTTTTAAAATAATTTGTTTCTCTAGCACTACAAGTTCTTTACAACGTATACAGAAAAGAAAAACATAAGTGACAACTATGCAAAATTTATTTGTATATTATTCCTTATTTCTTACGGAGAAAAATATTCTTGGTGCGAACTATTAGTTTTATCGTTGACCTATTAACAACCTTGAAAACACCCCTCTACTCGACGAGATAAACTTAAATACACTCCTTCTATTTTATCTCAATCAAGCTTGTTAATACAGATGATCACGATCAGAATATCTTAGGCGAAGAATAATCTAATGCACACTCTTTATCGAAAAAGTTCATATCGTGTACAAAGATTACATATAAATTTCTACTTATTAGATATTATATAAGCGTTATTTTTATTTTGCTGTATTTAAAATAAAAAAATATAAATAAGCTCCACCTTTGCGTGCAAAATAGCCACAAGCCAAACCAGAAAGCAACCAGATTAACAGATTTTTTCTTTTTTTCTTCTTTAACAAATTTTTCTTTCTCTTCACCATATCCTCTTCTCACTTTCTCTCTCTAAAAGGAGAAGAGCTATGGTTCATCGCTCTCTCTCTCTACTCTCTTCAACATCTCCATCTTCAATTCCTTCAAATTTCAACTCCGATTCATCTTCTCCGTCGCCGTTTATCCTCCGGCGAATTCACCGCTTTCCGAAGCTCAACATCTCGTCCAGGCAGCTACTGATCGATAATAATGACTCGCCGGAGCAATTCCAGCAGAATAATTCGATTGCTGATTTCATGAGGTTTAGAAAAGGAACCAGTTCCGATGATAGCGTTAGCACAGCTGAATTGCAAACCGCCGTCGTTACTTACCGGAAAAAGTTCCCGTGGTCTCTTCTTCAACCTTTTCTCAAGGTTAAAATTCACTCACTACTGTGTGTATTATACTAGGCATATTTCGTTTGGATATTTGAACTAAGCGTGTTTCGATAAATTATTTCAATTACACACTTCCAGTTTAAATTTGAGAATTCCTTTTTTATTTGTGTGTTCATGTTTATAAAATATGTCATTTTCTATAAATATATGCATTCAGCTCAATAAGATGTAAAATCATAGGCATTTTCTACTTGAGTTTGATGAGTATAATTAAATGAGATGATATATTTTATATGGTTAATTTAACTATCTAATGAAGGAATGAAAACTCGAGTGGAAGTTTTAAAAATTTTGAATTGAAAGTGTCTAACTGGAATACTTTACTGGTAGTTGAGGTGTTTGATTGGAACAAGGCTTAGTTGAGTGTCAAAATGGAATATCTTTGACTACTTTAAGGTGCTAGCTATGTAAGTACATATAGGTTTATGTTGGACTTAGATGTGAGTCTTATTAGCGAAATGATTCAATATTTGGCTATTGGAAATTCAAATTCTGAAGTTTGATTGTGATTTTGAAATTCTGATTGTGTAGGTTGATTTGGTGTCGACAATACACATTGCTGATAAAGAGTAAGTTCAATCTCTCAGAATCCAGGAAAATGTTATGGAGCCTGCTGTTATGTTGATAGGGAGTGAGATTACTTCTGTTATTAGCTTTATTATAAAGATCTAGATTGGTTAAATATGAATACATCATCAATTAGTTGAAGAAGTTAAGATTATCTTGTCTTGTGATGGTTTCCCTTGAACATGGTAGCATCTATGTTTTATGTGAAACACCAAACAAAATAGCAACTTTTTGTAAAGGTTATCTTTTTCATACTGTGAATTTTGCCCTGCTTATCTTTTTCCTTAAAACATCATCGCAAACACATTCTCTAATTCCATTAGAGCTCTGCTCTATGTTCCATTGAAATATGTCCAAAAGGAGCTTTTTCAGTTCCTCTCCTTACATTAGATTCTTGAATGCTGGAAATTAGATATCAGATTTATTGGGCCTTAAAGAAGGATGACTAGTTACAACTACTACTATTCATACTAAGGATTTTGGTGCTACTTGTCTTTGTCCTTATATGTAGATATTTGGATGTTCCTGAAAATTATATATGCTCTTTGTACCTATTTTAGAATATGATTATTTCTAATCTTGTGTAACACTAGTATGACCACACATCCATCTTAACGTATGCATTTCCCCACACTCATCGTGTGGAGATGTTGGACCTTAGAGGTCCATCATTTAAAGACTCGCTACTAGCACTTCTCCATTTCAATCGTCCTACTTTGATTTTCTGTGACACATTTCCATTGATTGTACCATTTTCTTGGAATATCAAATCTAGATATCAGAAGTTTTTCCATTTTGGCACTGTAATCTCAATCTCAACTTCCCTCATATGTTGGTGAAACTTTTGCATTGTATATTTTCTGTCTTGCTAATTCCTTATTTTAAAGCTCTCGTTCTGTTGAATAATCTTTCATAGTTTGAGCTTTTGGTCGACACCTCGCTAGTTTTATTCATAAGCAATTAGCATACGCACTGAATGTATTCTTGTATGCTGTTAGTTACTTCATCTATAGTTTGGGAAAACTAATACACTTTATCCAAATCCATGGTGTAAACCCATGGTTGTATGAAACTTCTTTGTATTCCTACCACTGTTTTCACAGTTGTGATGCTCCACCACAATATATTTTTGACATTTATATATTTGATATGGATTCTCCTTCTCCAACACACGTACATTCATCGGCGCTCTACATTTCACTTTCTCGAGGTTAATGAACATCATGTGCAGATCATTCTTTCTCTGCCTATAAATTCCCATGATTTTTCTTACTCATGAATGCTCTTGTCAAATTGAATGGCATCCTTTCCTTGTTATAGATGCAAATCATGAATTGCTAACTGCTTCCATCTAAATTCCTAATTGCATGGAGCCCCTATTGTTGGAATAAGTATGTTCCTGAAGAGTTGTTCTATTGGTATATCCGGTGTTGCAATTTTCTCATACTTCCTAACTTATTGAGCCAATAGTTTTTTCATTTTATTGTTTCCATGTAAACTGTAGTTAGCAATTTGGTAATTAGTGTTAGTTGAAGAATCGTTCCCAGGTCGGCTGCTTAACCATATCAAAAGATAACAGTACATTCAACTTTGGGATACTGATCCATGATCTGTCTGTTTGTCAGAAGGATTTGATAGAAGTGATCATTGTTTCAATAATTAAATATAGTTTCACACCTTCATGAATCAGTCTTTTGTATAATTGCTTATCTACCACAGCTTCTATCTTGATTTTGTCTTGTTATTGTAGTTATTTAGTTTTTGTACCATAATATTTTATCCAATATCGTGATGTGTATCCTGATGTTAAGTATGGTCCATGGGAAACATGTTACTAACTGTATCATTCTTTTTTTGATCTTGCCTGACAGAGCAGTTTAACTTGGATTAATATTGTGTTTACAGGTACTTCGCAGCCCTACAAAAGGAACTTGAACCATATGACTGCATTCTCTATGAGATGGTAGCCAGCAGAGAAAGTTTAGACAGTAGAAGAAGTTCTATTTCTAGAAAGAAACTTAAAAGTTCAAGATCAAAGGGATTTAATATTATAGGATTTATCCAACGGCAGATGGCAAGATTTCTTACTCTTGATTTCCAACTAGATTGTCTTGACTATGAGGGTGAGAATTGGTATCATGCGGATCTTGATTTTGAGACCTTCAAGTTACTCCAGGTACTCTGTGACAACTTTGCTGCTAAGTCCGCTATTTGTTAAGCAAATTACTGAATAAACAGGATGTTCATACACTCGTAGCCTCTCTCTCACTTCCCTTGGTTCATTTAATGTCCAATTTGGGCACATGAGAGTTGATTTATGTGAATTTCTATGGTACTGATTGAAAGTTGATTTATGTTTGTTTCTATGGTGTGTGTATGAATATATTATTTATGATTTTTTATGTCAAACCAATATTTCTAGTTTTCTCTTTTATAATGTGCCATTTATCTTTCTTGTGTCAGTTTTTCTTGTGCAAGTATATTAATTCTCTGTCGAAACAACCAGATGATCTCACCATGTTATATATAATCCTTTCAGCTTGAAAGAGGCGAGAGCTTCTTCACATTTGCCAGAGATATGACACTTAGATCAACAAAAGCACTTGTGCAACCTACAATCCCAGATGATCTTGATCCTTGGAGATCCAAACTTCTATGGGCTTCTCGGGTGCTGCCGATGCCTCTTGTCGGACTTCTTATCATTGGAGGTGTTTGTACAGATGTGAAAAGCCAACCATCCAAATATCCTGAACTGGAAGCCTTGTCTAGACTTGATTTTGGTGCTGCAATGAAGTTCTTCCTGGCAAAGCGACTAACATCCGAGTGAGTTTTTTTTGGGCAGTCAAAATTGAGTTTTGGGTTGCCGGTGTCTGGAATATTTTTATTGTTCTCTTGTTTATCAATTGAGAATCAGAAATGAGATAAAGAAAGCACCTCCATGAAAAAAATGCAAAAAGAAGATGTAATGGGATCCTTTAACAAACACACTCCTCCCTCCATAGCACATGTAATTCATGAATGCAAGCTCAGATCCTAGAGTCTATAGTTTTTTGCATCGACAGAAAGGATAACTCTTCAGATAATGGCAATGCTAATTTTTGTTTACCATTTCTTTCTCTGTAATGCTTACAATTTTGTATTGTTTCTTGTCTTCATTTAAGACCATAGCTTCTTTTGTTTGTTCATGCTGGGTACCCTCTTTACATTTACAAAGGTAGTTACTCCTGTCCATTATACATGTAGATTCACACAGGTCACAGCTGATGTGGAGGCGAAATCTGTTATCATTGGAGAGAGAAACAAAGCTGCATTAGAAGCACTTCAAAGAGCTATGAACGAGGGGCATAATAAGATTGCTATCCTTTATGGTGGTGGGCACATGCCAGACTTGGGACGGAGGCTGCGAGAAGAGTTTGACCTTGTCCCTTCTGAGGTACAGTGGATAACTGCCTGGTCCATCACGAACAGCAACGTAACAACCAGTTCACTTCCTTTGTTGAAACAAATGGCAGAAATCTCAGGGTGGCCCCTAAATCGATATCAGACTTTAGCCTTGCTAATTTTTTCTTCTGTTCTTGCATTGGATCTTTGGTTTTGGGAACTTTTCTTTGGTACTACAGCTAATTGGGTTTCCCAAGTTGCATCAGACATTTCTCAATATGTTCATATGCACAATTAATGTAATTAAATTTATTGAAACAGTTAGGTCAATGAAGCCTCGTGTACATACTTCTGGACTGTATAGTTAATTATACTCTAGAACAGTATTTTTTTCTTGGATTCTTGCCATTATAAGGTTATATATAGGACATGGGGTTGTTCATTTGTGTTCTTGGCCTTCATAAATAACACTAATTTGGACATATTATCGAACTGAAATGGTCTTGAAAATTAAAAGTCATGAAAATATTGTTTTTTCTAGTTTTCCCACTTGGTGTTTGGTGTCTGGTGCTTGTTTTGTTGCTATTTAATCTTGGTTCGCATGAGAAAATCCCAATGATCAAATGCGTTCTACTAAACGTGATTTTATTTCTAAGACTCCAATCAAAGACATTTGGTTATGCTTGTACAAAATGAACAGATAATAAAAATTTCATATTAGTTAAACAACACATCGTCGCTTTGGCCGAGTGGTTAAGGCGTGTGCCTGCTAAGTACATGGGGTTTCCCCGCGAGAGTTCGAATCTCTCAGGCGACGTTAGTTTTTTTAAAATTATTTTTTAATAGATTTCTGTTATTGTTATTTTTTAAAAAATAAATTAATTTTTGACTTAGTAATTCATAGTCTTGAAAAGTCCTTTGGTAACGTATTTCATTTTAGGAGATAAATTACACTACATATTTATGAATTCATAAAGAACTTAGTGGAAAATATGGTTTAAATTTTGTCTTTGAATGTTTTTCTTAATATATGTGTATTGTCTCACAAATTAAATTAAAATGGGACGTAAGGAATACTGCTTAACTAAATTATAAATGAAGCCGGTTAACCATGAAAAGGTAAGTAATATTTCTTCATCAAGGAGCATTAGGTTCGAGTTCAAGGTATAGAGTTACTTTTGTAGGGAACAATTTATCCTTCAAGTGAAATTTCGAGCACAAATTTGAATTAATTGATCATCAAGGCGAACATAGAGGGAAAAAATGAAAAGGTACAAATATATGATGTTACTAGTACTATTTATAACTTTTTACATGTTATAGAGTACACTACAAGTGTCACTAGTACAAGTTTGGCTTATGAATATATTCATAGAAAAAAATATTAATCATAAATTTGAGCAAATTGAGAGACATACTTCACTACGACAAGTACCCATAAAATTATTTTATACAAGAAAACAAATGAACCCATTCAACTTCTTGTCCTAAAATTTGTCCAAAATATATGTCAACTCATAAATTGATGTCCTCAAGCAATGTTGAAGTACATATTCAAATTGTAATGATAGGTTAAAAAAAATTATTGCATGATTAGTGTATATAACTTAAATTCTTATATTATCTATAACATCGCGGAGCGACCAACTCTAATTAAGATTTCCGAAAAAATATAAAATAAGTGAATTTAACAATTTAGACATTACACAACAATCTCTGATAGAAATATAAGATAAGACTACGTATAATAAACCCTCGTGATCGGATCATTCTCCAGGCCTACGCATAGCGCGAGGTTTAATTTTCCAAACGTGCAATGTATGTATGTGATTTTACGTTTTTCTCTATTTATCTACTTTAATAAATAAGATTTAAAGTAACTAAAAATTTATAGAAAAAGGAAAAAGAGAAAATGACATTGACTTGAATAGTATTCTCATGAGTTCTGATGGAGGTCTGACCACAATGTTTCTGAACTGACATCCCATATAAAGTTACTTATGCTGTGATGAGCCTGTTTACTTCAGTTCCAATTTTTTAAAATATGTTTATAGGAGGGAGGCGAGATTGAGATAATTCGTATATATGAAGAGGAAATGCAAAGATGTTTCGATGACGAGGTGTGATAGTTGATTGGAAGATGCAAGTATTAGAAATTGTATTAGGGTAACAACATTAACTTAAATGTTTTTAACCCCATATTCGAGGAATGCGTATTAGGGTTCGACTAAATCAGGATTCACGGATTGCAAGACTTATTTCTACGGACATCACTCTCGACAATTCCTTTTATTCGCACAAAATTCGAACTCGAAATTTCTTAAAGAATAGAGTAATTAACCCCGAACCATCCATTACAACCCAAGTTGGTAATACATGATATGTATTTGTACAGAGATCGCTTCACCATAACATAATTAATTAATTTATATTTTTACTTTATTAAATTACTTAATTATAATAAATTTGAACTGATTTAACTTTGTTGTAAAATAAACCTTATGGGATAGTTTGTAGCTAATTAGAATAATGCAAGTATTAAAAATTCAAAAATTAGTTATGGATAAGCAGGAGTTGCTCGGATGACAAATCATCTCTCACTTCTAACCTTAAGACTGTAAATTCGAGTCACCAAATGAGGAAAAATGAAAGCTCCGAGGGGGGGGGGGGGTAAAAGAATAGAGATTAGTTAAAAATACACTTTATAACCTCAGTATTTCTTTTTCCAAAACATACTATACATACACTAATACACATAACATTAGTGGACACACATTCATACAGCCATACATGCATGCATGCATTGACGCATACATACATATATACAAACATCAGCCATCATATAAATACATACATGATACGTCATATATACATACACATAAAATTGAATCAAAGTATATTTGAGCTCGTTATTCAGAAGTATGTTTTTAGCGCCCAATCAAATATTATCACATATGAAAAAAAATAATTGAATGATGTATTGACTATTGGTAGGACAAGTTGATAAGGTTTTTTACTTCAAAATTTTCAGAGCCCACTTTGCTAGCTGACATACAAAAGCATCAAATCAAAGAAAAAATCAAGAATCAAATGTCAAAGTCCATATATATTGTTTTTTTTCTTGTCATGTTGAACTGAATTCAACTTTAGAAAGCTGAACACACCACTTATATTTTTTATGAAGAAAAAAATGTCTTCTAGCTTTTGTATTACTTCTATTATTGCTTTTGTATTACTTCTATCATTAAATTCAAGAAGAAATGTATTTGTTTGTTTTTTTTTTGGAACCTTCTATGATATCAAGATGCTCTTGTGGGAGATCAAGTAGATGAGTAGGGGGGGGGGGGGGAATCCGTTGAGAGCGATGCCCAACAGTTTGAATTAGCTAACATAGTTATAGTTTGACTTAACTACGGGTCGTAACAAACATCTAGCTGTAATTACAGTTTGAGTTTTGTGTAATTCGCACGGTTTATACAAATGGTGGGCACGATTATACAAAAGTTGTGCGTGAATCAAATTGTATATCAAAATATACAAACACTGCAAATTCTATAGCAAAACATACAAACACTATACAGAAATTACAAATTATATAGCGAATTATACACATGAATACAAATTCTGTGCGATTATATAAATGTTGCTATAATTACAATTATGAAACGTAATTATCCAACCTATAGCTATGGACCATAACTAAACTTTATATGTTTGTCATTTATGAAATTTGCTCTAAAAATAAGCCATGTAAATATGTGAATATTGATTTAGTCAAACCCTAATACGAGTTTTTCGGATAAGTTTTTACCTTGGAGGGGTTAAAAAGATTGAGGTTAATATAGTACTCTCTAAGATAAATAGTTCTTTGGTGAGGCAGTTAACTGATGAGCAACAGGACATAAGTATAATGACAAATATTTCAATATAGGGAAGTTTAATTTATTAATATAACATATAAGAACATGGAAAAGGTGACAATTTAACCTTTGTCTTCCAATCTTGAATCTCACATTTCAAAAAGATTTGAGTGGTTGTGAAGTTTTATATTATCAATGTTTTACAACATATGATAGTAAGATTAGAGGGCAGTTGGATCCACTAAATTTTTGTTATTTATGATATTTGAAGAAGGATTAGATTATAATGATATATTATAGTGTAATTTGGTGCACTAAATTTTTTTTTATGTGTGGGATTTAAAGAAGAGTCAGATTATAATGATTTATTGTACTAGTCTTATCCTGCACTTCTGTAAGAAATTATTTTCACAACTCAAACTTGAAACTTCTTGAAGGGAGTCTTGTAGTAACTAGTAATATTGTTACCATTTGCAGGCCTTACCTTATATCTTACCTCAACAAAAAAGGCTAAGGATAATTACAATTCCATGCCTTAAGGCTGACTGAATCTTCCCTCTTTCCTGGACTCCGTTACCCCTAAAATTCTTTTTCGTCACTCTCAGCGCATCAAGTCGAATAGTGAAGTTTAACAATCTTAAGTAGCTTTAAGGTAAAGATGGCATTCAGGATCATAAGAAGTTCCTGTCGCCAACTACGTAGGAAAATGCAAGAAACATTGAATTGGACAGGAGATCACAAGTTTAAGCATTGAAAACATGCTCTTGCAAAAATACAAGGCAAAGTTATGTAAAATTGACACGTGTGATCGGGCCCTTCTCTGAATCTTGCACGAAGCTTAGTGAATTGAACTACCTACCATTTCTTAGATCTGAAACTTTCTAATCGCATCACAACTACTTTATCAGTTACACTAAAACTCTCATTCAAACATATGATATAGTTTATTTACATTAATTTTAGTTGAACTTAAGGAAATTCTACATGCTGCATTAATTTGAATAACTAGGGTTCAAGACTTCGAGCATTGTAAACCTCCACAACCACTTTTTTATTTTTATTTATTTTTAAATGACAATTTTATAATATTCATATTAAGTGAGTTAGATCCTGTTTTTCAGCAGAATGTTTTTATTAACTATACATTATCCCTTTTTAAGTACTATATTTATTACTACTTTATTGTTTATGTTTTGAATGTTAATTAGTTGGATCATTAAATTAATTGAGATGATTTATTATTTTATTCATTTGAATTTTACTTTCTAAAAAGTACTATTAGAAATCTCCTTTGTAGTTTGAATTCAAAATATAAACAAGTACACTATTTACTTCTCATTTAATTTTAAAATTTTCTCAATTTGGTCCCCATACATTCTATTTCTAAATTTCTAGTTATATAAAGCACGTTTGGTGCTTTTGGCTTCCTCCGTCCTATTTTAGTTGTCATAGTTCAGTTAAATTATGTAAACTTTGACCAACATTTTAAGATGTATTTTTTCATCATACTGATATGAAAAATATTGTAATCAATAATACTTTTCTCATAGTTTTTGAATATTTATTTTAAAATATCAAATTAATTTAGTCTAATTTAACTTTACAAATTAGTCAAACTGAATTTCGACAAGCGCGACATAACAACTGAATTAGGACAAAGAGAGTACTCAACTATAAATAAGATAATTTGTTGCTATATTCAAACTTTTGAATCGCTTTACCTGAGTCGAGAGTTTATCGGTAATAATCCCCCCTCTCCCCAACAGTGGCGGAGTTAAAATTTTTGTTAAGGGAATTCAAAATTTTAAGAAATAGACACACGAACTAAGCGAAGAGGCTACGACATCTATTATATATTTATAAAAAAACTACTTTTATCATATAAATTAGTATAATTTTTTCTCCAAAGAGGGTTCGGATGAACTCCCTAATCCTAATGTGGCTCCACCCTGCCCCCCAACCCAATACTCTGAATATATTGTTATTATAATAAGCAAGAAATGACCAAGTTTGTCTTTAAAAGCATAGACAATTGAAAAAATATATCTATATTTATATCTATATTTATTTGTCTGTCTATCTAACTATTTATCTATATATATATCAATTAATTAATTTATTGAAAGGTCTATTAATTATGGCCCATATGCATGAACTATTCTAATATTTCAAGGAAAAAGTTAAGGTGGACTAAGTTAGGTGAGGTTGAAATTAGGGTGCTAAAAAGGAACAATAAAAAGGACAAAAAACCAGCAAAAAGTTACACTATCTGACTTTTTTAAAATATATATATAAAAAAAAACTCATTTTTGAAAATTGTACTCTACTTGATCAATTATATATATAAGTCTCCCACTCATAAGTCATACCCTAATAATTGTATAATAATTCTCTCTTCAAAAAACAAAAAAATTCCCTTCATCTTCTTTGTTCTTCTTTTTTTTTTTTTCAAAAATGGAGAGTAGATTTAAATTGAAACTTTCTAGTTTATTTAAATCCTCATTTGGTTCTTGTAAATCCAAGAATATTTCTGATGATATTAATCATAATAACAATAATAATAGAAAACCAATTTTTCAAACTCAAAATCATCAACATTATCAATTAGTTCAACTTTTCTCTCCAAAGCCTCATCCATTTCCTTCTATGTTTAGACAAAAATGTCCCGGAAATCCACTTCCGATCAGTGACGTACGCAGGAATTTTTTGCAAGAAGCAGCATCAGTGTACTATTACAATTCGACTTGTAAGTGAGTTTTTGGTTTTAAAGCTTTTACTACTTCTTGTCTCGAGTTCAATATTCACTTTTGTATGTTACGTTGCTAGCTTGAACTCTTTTAAAACTATCGAATATTTGTCTGCTCTTCTAAAAGCTATGTATTTTCTTAAGGGTTTAACATGATATGATAATATTTTAGATAATCATACGTATATTTTTTAGTAAAGTATACTTACACATATATTGCTTGAACTTTTTTAAAAATATCAAATATTTGTTGGCCCTTTTAAAAGCCATGTATTTTCTTAAGAATTTAACATGACATGATATTATTTTGGATAATCATATGTATATGCATTATCTTTTAGTAAAATATACTTACATGTAGATATCAAAAAGAAATTTAAATTTTTTGCACCGACCCAGATATAAAAGATATTCATACCATCATGTATAAATATGATAATCAACATGTTATATCATAACATATCAAAATAAATTATAGTATTATATATTTGTTTTTTTAAAAATAAAGCGGTGTTGGATGACATTCTGACTTACGATCATCTTATTTTTTTCTTAAACAGCGGATACAAATGGACAAAAATGCCCTCCAACGTCACCAAGTTTTCCTCATGAGTACAACTCTCAAGAGAAGTGCAACTTCAACTCCATGACCAACTATTATGAAAAAAATTCCAAGAAAAAAAATAAGAAGAAAAAATTCAAGAAAATGACAAATTCCAAGATTAAAAGATTTACTAATTTTGATCAAGAATTTCCTAATTTTGATTATAAAGGTCTTTTTAGTAGTGATGAAGAAAGTGAAGATGAAGATGACAATAATACCCTTTTCTCATCAAGGTCATTTACAAATTCCGATTCATCGGAACATTCTCTCCGGCGGAAGCCGCGGAGGCGTAGGGCGGCGAAGGATGGCGTAAAGGGTGGTCTTGCGGTGGTGAAGAAGTCAAGAGATCCTTATGGTGATTTTAGAGAGTCAATGTTGGAAATGATTATGGAAAATCAAATATTTGGTGAAAAAGAACTTGAGAATTTATTGGAATGTTTTTTGAAATTAAATTCAAAACATCATCATGAGGTAATTATTGATGTTTTTAGTGAGATTTGTGAAGCTTTGTTTTCTAGCTTGTCTTAGGAGAAAAAAAAAACAAAAAAAATGTATTAATATGTTTTATTAATTATTATGCAAATTTTTGTTGTGTTTTATTAAGAATGAAATAGTTGTGAATGGAATTTTTGAGTTCTAGTTTTGTGTATATAGAGTTATATTTGACGTGGACGTTTTATTTTTTTAATTAATGAACTCTAAAACAGTACTGAATATCGAGTGAAAAAGAACAAGAAAAAGGTAACTTTTGCCTTAGATATATTATTTTACTAATTTTATTTATTATTATTATTAAAAATAGTTTTTCGATATTAGCAAAATAAAGTTACGTCTATATAAACATAATCTTCTCTAGATCTCACATGTGAATGACATTTGATACATTATCATAATTACATGTCCTAGTTTTTCTGATCGTCTGATGGTGAGTTATTTATGATAATTTTAGGTAAATTTTTAATATGTATAATAATAATAATGAAATAAAAATAATAATTACTATGGTACTGTACTTGAATTAAATTTATTTGTAGATATAGTCCGTGAGAAGATTTTGTGAAAATATTAAATCAAAAAAATCAGAAGAAAAAGTAAGAGCATAGATTTGATAATAGATAAGACTGACAAAAATAAATTTCCATGGATGGTTCCAAAAGGTGTTTTCATTTGATTGATGATGGAGATTGATGGAAAATATTGAATTTGTCTCATTTTTTTTTTCAAATATTTTGACTTATAAAATTTGCTTTTGACAAAAAATTCAAATTCATGAAAATAAGAAGAAAAAAAAAAGGAGGATTATAAAGACGGATTTAAAAATTTAAATTTATTGGTTTAAAATGGAAAAAATATTACTAGATTTTGAATAAATTATTCATATATATTAAACTAAATTTTTATAATTTTATTAAATTTAATCAGAATTATAGCTCCATCCTGTGAAAAAAAAAGTAAATAATTTTCAAATAACTCAATTATTTGAGGAGCGTTTTGTGTTTTATTGATCGTGACTTTGTAAGGTAAATGTCTCATTTTTTTTTTTTTTTTGTTTAATAATGTGGCATTTTACCCTTCAATAATTGAAAGTTTAATGAGCATTCAAATCAAAGGATTTAATGCATTTATTAATTAGTACTATTGAGTATTGACCAATTTATGAATTGAAAAATTAATAATTAACCTACATTTATTCAAAATTTGAATTCCTTTGAAAATCAATGAATTTTTATTTTATTTTCAATGATATAAATTTTAAAAAATTGTTCCCCACATGATTGTTTGGTTACATTTGATAAATTTAATGGACATATTCCTGATTGGATGAAACATTAGGACAAATATTTTTAATATTTTATAAATTTTAGTCCTTTTTTATGTTATTTTTAGGAACATTTTAGTACATGTTTATTGTTTGGTATATAAAGGAGACAAAACACATTACTATTGTTTGGTATACAAAGGAGGTCTTGATTCGAGTTTTGAGGGTTAAATAATAATTCTTAAAAATGTTACGCTTAGAATTACGTTAGATAATACACGAATATAAATTTTATCGAACTTGAATATAGATATCTGATATAAAATTAGGTTCAATGCTTTGAGACTTTTTTTTAATTTCTACTATTTGCTAGTTGTAAGATGATATTGTAGAGCACTTATATTTGAGATAAGTTTAGTACAAGTTAATCGAGGTTCAGGATGAAAAATCAAATAGCTTTTCATCTTTCATCAAATCCTAACTTAGGTTGAATCTATAAAGTGGATGGATTGGAACGAGTTAAATAAATGGGTTTAAAGTAAATCTATTAAAATTAGAAATTGATTATTTGCTTCTAAACTCATCACGGGTTTGTCCATTAAAAATAACTAGCAATATTTGAACAACCTAAAATATAACAGAAATGATATATTTGAACCAAAAATATTACAGAAGTTTTCAGTATAACAATGATATATTTGACTCTTTATACCAAATCATATAATAATTTGTTGTTTATTTTCTTTTTTAAATAGATAAGACAAATAATTTGAAAAGTTTGAACTAATGTTATGAAAATCCAAATTTTGGCAGTTTCCACTAGCACAAAGATTAGAAAAAGACATGTCATTATTTACCACTTTATAATAAGAAACTGAAATGTCTGTCTCAAGAAATTAATTAAAAGGTGCTATTTCTTTAATAGGTGCTAGTAGTGGTCATGTTTTTCCATAAAAATACAAATGAAAAGGAAGACACAATGGAATTAGAAATACTGTCAAGAAATTGCTTTAACAGCTTCACAGAGAATGATACCAAAATCATCAAGTAAAAAGAAATTAAAATAAAGTGGACTTCGAAAAGGATAAAATGTATGCGAAATGTTTTTGATATACAATAAAAATAGCAAGATACAAAGCAAATGAAGCAACAAATAATAATGCACAATAGTGTAATATTACAAGTGGATTTCAGAAAGGATATATAAGACGTACACAGACTGTTTCCAATGTACAATAAAAATATCAAGATACAAAGCAAATGAAGCAACAAAAAATAATACACAACACTGTAATATCATGAGTGGACCTCGGAAAGGATAAGATGTACGCGGATAGTTTTGGGTATACAACAAATATAGCAGGATAAAAAGCAAATGAAGCAACAAACAGTAATACACAACAATGTAATATCACTAGTGGACTCCGAAAAGGATAAGATGTATGTAGACTATTTTCAACATACAACAAAACAAGCAAGATACAAAGCAAATAAAGCAACAAATGATAATACACAGTAGTGTAATATCGCAAGTGGACTCTGCAAAAGATAAGACACACGCTGACTATTTTCAATATATAGCAAAAATAGAAAGACACAAATCAAATGAAGCAACAAATAGTAATACACAATAATATAATATCACAAGTGGAATCTGGAGAGAATAGAATTTATGCAGATTTTATCTCCACCTCTGTGAGGATAGAAAAATCGTTTTTGATATACTCTCGGCCCAAAGAAGACATTTTCAAATCAGAATTATAAGAAAAATATAACCAAAATAAAAGTAAGATACAGAACAAAAGAACCAAAACAAAAACAAAATTCAGACTTATAGCCTGCAAACTTTTAACTGTATAGCCTTTTTTTATCTTCTGACCACTTGAAAGCAATGTAACATTATACATAGATATAGGTCCAATGGGCACATTTGGAATATAGATTTTGTAGTCTGTTTTTTCTAGTTTTTTTTTCTCTGTTAACATTCCATTAAGACATTCCTTTTTGAGTAATTGAATTCAGGTTATATTCAAAAATTCAAACAGAAAAAAGAATAAAAATGGAAGAATATGACAGGTTTTATTATATTTTTTTTATTTTTTAAGATTTGCATTAATTGGTTGGATATTGTATTGGGGCTTGAAATGCTGAAAAAATGTCAGAAAAAAACACATGGGATATGAAGGTCCTATTATAGTAGGGATCTACTTCTTTGTTTTGTAGATAAGCCTTTTGTGGCTATGTTTTTAAAAGAAAGGCTAAATTTGTAAACATATGAAAATGAAATAAAAAAGATATTTATTAAGGGCAAGTATATACATTGACATCTTCTTATATTTGTCATAAAATTTATTTAGGTATCTGAATTATGATTTATTTTACTTAAGCATCTAAATATATAAAAGAAAATATTTTCGTTAGATACTTCTGACTCGAAATTTAAAAAAGCTTTTGTGTTTGTTCTTAAATATCTATTAGTTTTAATAAGCCATAAAATTTCATGCATGTTCTAGTTGATATTGATGTGTATAATTTAAAAAGATGACATATTTTATGTGATTAATTTATTTACATAATGGCCTTTGTTAACCCACATAGAAATTTCAAAATCTGAATTGTAAAAATCTAGCAAAAAATACTTAACCATGTGTTCGAATACTTCAATAAAAATAGCGATATTTTAAGTGTCTAAATGAAATTACTGATAAATTTAAAGAGCGGTTGATTTATTCAAAAGTAACAATGGTTTGCATTCCCAAACAATCACATTGAACTTGGGGCATGGAAAGTGGTCCAAAGAGTGTCCAATTTGAAATGACTATTGGGCCTTAGTCCTTTTCATGGGCCCAATTTAGAAGAGCATGGAACAAAAGTCAAAGGAAAAATTACTCGACGAATATTTTTTAATAAATAATTACTGATTTTAGGGAGATTTTTATTTATTATCATTTACACCTATATTATTTTTATATCTGCACTTGTATAGAAAATGAATTATACATGCAATATAAATATATTACTCTCTTCCTTTAAAAAAGAATAACCTAATTTCTTTTTTAATTTGTTTTAAAAAAAACTATCCATGTCCTTTTTCGGTAAAAATTTAATTTTAACATTCCATGTGGCATGTTTAAGACCACAAGATGAAAGGCATTTGGGTGCATTTAACATAACTTTAATTTAGATCAGAAGATTGAAAAGTCTTTTTTTTTTCCTTAAACAACTTACTAAGTCAAACTAGGTTATTCTTTTTTAAACGAGGATAGTATAATATTTTAAAATATATTGTGATTGTTTGGTTAGAAATAGACACAACGTATTAAAGTGTGATAAATGTATTATCTATTAATAAAACTTATATTTATATGTTTTATAAACAGTTCTCTATATTATATATTAAAACTATATTATACGTATTCAACAAAAAAAATTATTAATACTAAATATTTTTTTAATATAATATCTCTCCATGTTTTCCAAAATCAACTTCACTAACGAGGAAAAGTAGCATGAATAATCATTAGGTCATCACACATCATATAAAGCTCTATTGTTCCCATTTGCTATTGGGAATAACCTTTATTCAACTAATCTTTAATTAATTAATTAGATTCTTGAAATTGATTATTTATGTCATTAATTAATAAGATTTCCTTTATCTTTTTGTTTTCTTAGAATATTTGATGTTCAAAAGTTGTTGATAATTTGACAGCAAGATCATTGGGACAACAAATATATCTTAATTAAGAAGTGTATTGACACATATAATTAGTTTTAAATAAAAAAATAGGATTAAATTATCTAAAGTAAGTAATTAGGTAGTATAATTAATTTAATATCAAAAGAGGGAACCTTGTGGAGAGTAAAGAGTGGAGCAAATGTAATTAATTATGATTAAGAGATTAATCTTCGTGGATCATCATTAACCACTAATTAAAACATTATTTTAAGTTAAGTAAACGGTATTAGTACGTAATGCCTAGACACATGGTCCAATTTTAACATCATCCAATCATTTGGTGACACGTCTCACTTGCCTTTTGTCATTATGCTCAACTTTTGTCCCATGAACACACATTTTTAAGAGTATATTCTTGCCAATTTTCTTTTATTCCCTTTTTCTTTGGGGCAATTTCAAACTTTGGAACAATAGATATTAATTAATATTTCCATGTTCAGAAGATGAGAGTAGAAAAGATGAAAATGTTGAGAGAGATGTGTATAGATATATTTGTAAAGATAGAATTAAGGATAAAGTTAGTTCGAATAAGGTGGAAGTGATCATCGTGGTGGACAAGACGAGGAAAGTAAAATTTAGATGGTTTGGACATGTGAATAGAAAATACTTAAAAAGGTGAGAGACGGGCTATAGTGGGTGTAAGAAGAGATTGAAGTAAGTCAAAAAAATATTAGGGAAGAGACAATAGACAAAATATGACACACTTGTAGTTTATCCAGAATATAAACGTAGTAGACAAATATAAAAGTGAAAAATTAGCATAAAAGGTTGTTGGATAGTCAAGCTTGTATAGTTACCTTTTTAATTTGATTGGTATTACTTTCCCATTATTTTATTTTTCTGGTTTAATCTTACATGTTTCATTTGCTTCAGTTATCTTATTATTATTTGTTGTTATTGTTCTCTGTTTCTTAATATTCGCCTTGTCGATTTGTTATTTAATATGTTTTACTTGAATTGAGAATCCTTCTAAGTGAAATCTAGGAAGGATAGTGTATACACAAATCTTACCTCATGATACCTTGTGAAGGAAGAGAATGTATTTTTGATAGATCCTTGGCTAAGGTAAAAATGACGGATATTTATCATCTGAACAATTTCTCGTGTTCACTAGTTGATGCCATTGGATCAGGACACGTGTCCCTCCCAATTAAGGCCATTCCACGTGGGCTCACGAGCATCTGATTGGGCCCAGCCCATACCCAAAAACAGATAAAAGACGAGATGCCTTTTGTCCATCATTTGGGCCCCTATTTGCTTTTGTTGCAAGTGTTGGGGATCTTCTAATTGGGCCCATCACGTGCCACCCGGCCCTACTAATGGGACCACGTGATCCCCCCTCTATAAGTACTCGATTCTCGATTTTATCAACAAATTTTAGCAGTTCAGTTGATTGATTATTTTAATTTTTACATACGCACATTATCTCTTGTCGGGGAAAAAAATGCTTTTAATTACATATTTAGTAGTATTTGTTTGGTCGTCATAAATTTCAAAGTGTAAAATAAATATGAGAATGTACAATATTTAATAAATAAAAGATCTACGTATTTTTTAAATGTAAAATATTTTCGTTCGTACCAAATAAATGTGTCACGTGTTGTTCACGTGAGAGGAGGGAGTGGAAACCAGGGTAGATGAGATGGAAAACAGAAGATTGTATATTAAGTGATATTAATGTTTGTGAGCATGAGCTGTGAGGTGTGAGGTGTGGTGGGCTTGTAAAGTGGGGAAAACAAAGATTGTGATATATAAATAGTAAGTTTTTTTTTTAATAAAAAATTTAAAATGCTTAAATTTTTAAAAATAAATTTATTTTTAATTGGAGTAATATTATATGTTCTAAAATAGATTTTTTTTTCCATGCAAAATATAATCGAATGTTAAAATAAATATCATATCTTGAAAAATTATAATATGATACGGCAAGTTCATGATGAAAGACAAGTCAATGCATATTACACCTTAGATAAATTATGCGGCAGAATGAGAAAAAAAAGTTAAAAATCTTTTTTAAAAAAAAGGAATTGAGAATCAATCGTTAAAGCGCCTTTTTAGTTGAAAACTCAAGAATTGATTCGTCTCTTTTTGTTTTTTAATGAAATGATTTTCAATCATATAAATATTTATAGACGATTTCAGATAATAAGCTTCAAAATCCTTTTTTCTTCAATACCATGTTGAATCATACCTAACAACAGTAACATATCCTCTGAAATCTCACAAGTTAGGTCTGAGAGGATAAAATGTATGCAAACCTTATCAGTACCTCATAAAGATAGATTATTTTTGGAAAATTCTTATCTAAAAAATCATATTAAATTATACAAATATCACATAAATTAAACGAAAAAAGTGACATCTTAGCAGTTAAATCAAAAAATTACATTGATAAGAATCCAAATTAATTGTAATTTTTATGTAAATACCAAAAACATTGAGGATAAAATCA
>JAPFFP010000012.1:1812117-1842813 GCA_026153255.1 Solanum medicagineum | reverse complement strand
GGGGGACATTACAGGGTAGCTTTTTTTTTTTTCTTTTTTTTTATGGAATTTAGGGCCAATGAGTGAGAGTCTTACCAATTGCCATCATTGTATGGGGCATAGTGTGCATATTTAACTGCATAATATGGCTTAACCTCATTGGATGGGCTGTGCCGTTGGCCCCATTGCTACCTGAGACACTACCCACGCACCCCTCCTGACCATTTTTCTCTTTCTTTTTCTTTTCTTATTTTTTAGTTTCTCACGTTCGGAGCTCATAAAATTCCAACTAAATTTAAATTGTACATTCAAGGTTCATTTTGGGATAGTGCTTTTAACAGAATCTTTTTCATTCTCACGGTTCAAACTTGATACCTCTGATTCGAGCGCTCTGATTAAGTGTGAACAATTTTCATCTGTGCATTACATCCCATGTTGGTTGACCATTTTTGTCTGTTTCTCCTTACATCCAATTTCATATATAAATATTTATTATATAAAAAATATGTTTATTTCTTTAATTTATATGTCATTTCATATGGATGCTTTATCTTTTTTGTTTTAAAAATATTTTCTTATTCTAATTGAAAATATTTTAATTCAAAAATTTTTCTTTTAACTCTATTAAAATAATTTTCAGTTACACAAATATTTTAAAATGATTTTAGATTACAAATTTTGAATTTTTTTTTACTTATACATCATATTAAGTCAAAGAATATCATATAAAATAGAATGGAGAAAGCACATCATAATAAATTGAAACAAGCATGAAGTTTTCTGGCTTATTAAAATTATCGCATATAATAACAAAATATATATTTTAAGTGATTAATCTGTTTAGATAATAAATAGTTAAGGACATGACCTGCAAGAGCTTTTTCAACATTTTGAATTAGAAAATGTTTGACAAAAATATTTTATTATTTATTCAAATATTTACATAAAATTTATTGACAAATTCAAAATATTAATGATGTATTATGCCTTATATAATCATCATCATTTCATTTAAAAGAAAGTAATATAGTTGAGTTTTCTATAAAATATATATAAATTTTATCACTCTCATATCATAAAAGTACATAAAATTATTTTTTAATAAATTGTTAGTTTCAAGAAAAATAATTCAAAGCAAGTTAAAATTAAACACACAAAAACGAAGAAGACATGTCAGTAAAATAAAAAAGCGATACATAATATTTAGAAGAGAAGAAAAATAATAACAACTATTAATAAAATTTCACACATAATTATGCTAAAATTAGCAAAATTGTCAAGCATAGCTACAAAAAATGACCTGTATTCCCTAGCTAATTCTTATTAGTCCTATAGTTAATTGTTAACTTGGGGAGGTCTCACTTTTTTTCAGATTACAAATTTTGCAGGATATTTTTTTAGCATAAATAAAAGGAGAAAAAACTATAAAAATGAATTAAAATAATTTACAAAAGCTATTATAGAATATATAGCTCACATAAAACTAAAATCCACCACCGAATAGAGAAAATGGATAAGGCGGTGGACTAGCCTCCTCCGTCGCCACAGCTCCTCCTCCTCCGCCACCGCCTCCATAGTCGTAGCCGTGAAAGTTATCCATCGGAGGCGCCGTGAAGCCACCGCTCTCCGATGAGCCAGTTGACAGTGAACTAGACATAGTAGGACAACTTCCGTAAGCCTCATTGGTCGTCATCATCATCGGCCGGCTACCTATCACGGCTTTTTTCTGACTCATCCACGCCGTGGACGGCGTTTCGGACGACGGCGAGGAATGACAGAACGTATCCTTATCGAAATTCGCGTCAGGAGAGCGAATCGACTGTATCGTCGTCGTACCTGGCTCGTAACTGATCATCGGTCGATTACCTAACCACGCCGGCGCCGGTGGAGTTTCCGACGACGGTGAGGACTGACAGAACGTATCCTTATCGAAATTAGCGTCGGGTGAGTGAAATGACGATGTTGCCCCTACTGCATCTTCACTCTTCACTGAAGAACAGCTCGTTGAATTCGAAATCATTAATCTCCGTTTCTTCTCGCGATTTGTTAAACTTAGCCTTTTGGATCTCTCTTTCTCCATTAAAATTCTGGGCAAAATCTCTGGATCATCAACGACTTTGCACAGAAAAGCCATCATTTGCTGCGGCCTCTTCTCTGTAGCTTCTAATCTTCTAGTCATATTTTCAACTTCATGCTCTAAAGCTTTTTGTTCCTGCTTCAATCTGGAAATTTCTGTCAAAATTTCTTCGTCTTCACTCTCGTCCTGCTTCTGGGAACATGAATTTCTACTGTGTTTTTTCCTCACTATGTTCTTCAGCAAATGCGTTTGTCCTCTTAGAAACCATTCATTTGCAAATTCCCACTTATCTGGATCTACTTTTCTGAATCCCTGATTCATTCATCAACAACAAACGCGAATCAATACCAAAAAATTCAAGCTAAATAAGCAAATAAATAGAACTATTTCATTCTTCAGAGCTTGAATTTTCACTATTTTGCTTTTCAGATTCAACCATAATCATAACGAAAAACAACAATTATCCAGCATATTATCAACAGGTTCAACTGAATCCAGTATTTTTCAGGTGAAATACATATATATCAGATTTAGAACTCAAATATAAGTGTTAATAATCAAATCAATTCATTTTTTCAGAGCTTGAATTTTCATTCTCTGCTCTTCAATTTCAACCACAATCCTAATGAAAAGCAACATTTATCGAGCTTGTTATCAATAGGTTCAACTGAATCCAGTGCTTTCAAGGTGAAATACATATATCATATTCTAAATGTACAATAAATTCTGAGATTTAACTCGCTAAATTCAAATTCTGACTCAAATTACGTAAATCTACTCACATAAGTGTTGAGCTGACGAACGAAGCTGGAGAAATTGTTGTGCTTAAAGTAAACAGGCAAAATTCGTTGAGAAAACTCCAAAGGTTCAACAACGACGAAGCTGTTATTGGCTGTTCCCCAAGCTATGAGTCCATCAATTTTGGGATCATTCACCATTTGATAAGTTTTCATCACGAACGGAGCAATAATATTGTTATTATTGTTAGCCTCCATCCCATATATATATTACAGCTCCTTCCGGCTTTCTCAGAAGCGGCGGAGCTTGACGGCGTTGGGCGGAGCTTCACGTTGCGGCAATGGCAGTCGTGGTGGTTGTAGGGAAATATGAAAATGTAAGGGATATGGTTTTATAGAGGATTTTATGGGTTGGATGTATATTAATATTAGAATTTAAATTATATACACATCACTTATTAAAAATCAATTTATTGCACTGTCTTATTTTAAGATAATCAATTTATATTTTCGAAAGTTATAGGTAAATATTTTTTTTAAAATATACTAGTGATATGATATATTTATTTACAATGAGGAAGTATATAACCACAAAAAATACGATAAAATGGTAAATACTTTGAAGCGTATAAGAGTATATATAAATTTCATGAGATCATACTGTATAGTTAATAAGAATAATAACTTTGAAGAAAAAATTTATTTTATTTTAAGGTATTACGTAGTCTGTATTAAGAATTATTTTATTCTACAATAAATTCTACTATTTATATATAATACGAACAAAATAATTTCATAAAATATCTACAAATTTTAAATTAAGATAACTATATTAACATTAATATATTTAGCATGTATCTGAGTATTATTCAGATTTAGCATGCGTTTGGACTTTGAAAATGCATATGAAAATGCAATTTGACTATTTCTCATATCGAAATTTATTAGTTGGACTTTAAAGCGAACACTAATTCCGACTTCGGGCGCACAAGCGAACACTAATTCCGACTTCGGAGGGCACACAACCTACGCCCTCCCCCAACCAACAAAAAAAAGGTTCTATTAACATTAAACTACTAACAATGTGGTACGTGGAGGTTATTTAGAGGGTACATGATATTTTATATGGTTATGCTATAAAGGGACCACGACGCTGTCTTTTAACTTTGATTGGTCCACGTCATTCCCTGTCGCTTAGATATTTTCAGTGCTTTACCACGCGCCTGTCACAGAGCGTGGATTTCTTTTTTTTAGGGGTCCCTTTTAATGAATGCCACGTCTATAGTCAGGAGAGGATGGTGACAAAAATAGCTAAGCTGGAAATTTTAAAACTTAGCCGTTAAATTTAGATAAGACTCCGGAAAATGAGCTACATGATAATTTTATTTAATATTCATATTTCATGCGAAAAGAATATTTTGGTGGAAATCTATTTTAGTTTTAATTAATTTTATTTTATCGATAATAATATAATTTTATTGAGTGTAAGCAAATAATTAGACGTCATGAGTTTGGTTTAGAAGTATGGTATCAAAGTTTTGATTTTTCTTCGATATAACGATTAACAAGGATACTAGATCCATAAGATAGGTGTATATGTGACGTCCGTGATATAGAGAAGACTATCGAGGACAGATTGATGAGCAGGAGTGGAGCCACCCTTGGCGCTTGACACCCTTTCATTGAGAAATTACATTATTTATATAAGTCAAGATTTGATCTAATAAATATTTATACAAATATTGACACCTCGTGATACAAGCTAAATGTTTGGTGTAATGGATATGATCGAGATTTTAAAAATTATTTAAGGTCATGTATTTTATTCTTTAATAAAAACATGTTACAACTTTTTAGTTGTCAATTTTTTTTTTTTTTTTTTTTTGCATATTATAACTTAGATGACACTAATATTTGAGTGAGAAGAAAGCAAAGATTTTTATTCCTATAACACTTGTCATGTTCTCTATACTTATGTCAAGTAAATTAAATCATAAAATATACACAATTTATATAAAAAAGAAATTCATTTCTATAACACTTATTCCAAGCAAAATTAAATCATGAATAAAAGTATTTTGATTCATAAATTCTTATTAAATAAAAACTACCCTAATACAAAAATTATTTGTGCAAAAACTTAAAAAAAAAAAATTAAAAATAGGACAAAATAGAAAGTAAAGAGGTGGATAAACAAATTGAAGGAAGTCCAAATCCAAACAGTCCCTTAGATTCGTTTGCTGGAAATAAAGATTCGTTTTCATATTTTATTTTCTTTTTTTTCCATCATATCTTTTATTTTTTCTTTTTCACAAGATTTGGGACAGATAATATAGTATAGTAAAAAGTACGTATTTTTTCTTAAATCCCGTGCACTTGCCGCAAAAAACGACACGTAATATGTAACTTTATAATAAGTTGCACTTTGTTATTGGTGTGCTTATTAATTTACTCGACGCATATTTAATTCGATACATCTTTCACATAAAATTAATTAGAAAAATAGAGGTATATTTCATTAAATTTAATTGTATATTTTGAGGGTCAAATAATATAAATTTTGAATAATATTTTAAAATGTGTTTTTATACATATTGATATGAAAAAGAAAATACGACTTATAGTACTTTTGATATTATTATTGAATATCTAATTTTTCTTTAGTCGGAGGCAAGTTCAGAATCTAATTGTTCCATAAATACCAAATTAATATAATTCAATTTAGCTTTAAGAATTAATTAAATTAATTTTTAAAAAAATACAATATGACAATTAAAAAAGAACAAATCTTAGTGTTAGGTATTATTCTTCACATTATTTTTGAAAAACTTTATATGAAACATCTATTTAATAGAAATAATATAATAAATTGTATTAAGAATTATTTATACTAAATATGTCATATCAAACAACAACAAATAAAAATAAATTAGGGCCATAATATAAAACGAAAAAATAAAAGTAGTTTTTTATTGTGTGTTTGGTGCGTGGGAGACATATTTACTCTCTTCCAAATCTATGCTTGTTTTCATGCTTAATTTATTTAACTATTTTTTAGGCAAATTTTAATTTTTTTTAAAAATATTTTTAAAAATTTACCCCCATAATTGTTAATTAAAAACAAAAGAATCACAATCATCTTAAACATCCTACTATTATTATTATTCCTTAGGCCCTTTCTAGTTTATCTTTTAGTCTATGGATTCAACTAATTTCATACAATTATCAATAATTATTTTTTAGTATAAAAATTCGAAAGTTTGTCCTTTTAATTTTGTGTTGAAAGAAACCCCTTTTTAATTGAGAAGTGCTACTTGATAGCAAATATATAACTATATTTTATAAAGGTTGATGAGAATGACAAAGAAATAATGTATTATTGTTTTGAATATAATTTGAGTTTGGTTCATATATTATTAGATAATTGTTTTCTTGCAACTTAAGTCTCCCCAAGGGTCATGAGAGGTTGTTAGCTTCCATTATTTCACCTTTCAAATAATTTTATTTTTAGTGTGCTTTTTTTCTGCTACGAAAAAAGTTATTTCTTCATTTATATATGTTCATAATATATAAATTATTTAATCTTGAATTAATTTATCATATTTCATATCCATTGATTCAGAAATGCACGTTTATGAGACCTTAATATTGAGGTATATTTAAAATAATTTCCAAAGTTTGCAAAATCAACAACTTTTTTTTCTTTTGTTCCTTTTTCTCACCCAAAAAAATCTAATAAGTAAATAAAAAATCTATGTTTAAGTAGAAAACAAAAGACAAAATCTAATCCAATCCTTTAATTGATTTGATCACCTAGCATATATTTTTGTCCTTTTTTTCAAGAAAATTATAATTAATTCTTAAAATTTTTTAATTAATGAAGCGTTTATAATAGGACACATCACTCTTTTTAATGTTTTAACCAAAAGAGTGGTCATTAGTTTCCCAAACCAGAAAGGAAGACAATAATTATCCAATTTTATAAATATTTATTCATGACCCACTTAACCAAATGAAGTAAGAAAGGGTGACCTTTATCATTAGGAAATACTAAAAAATTCAATTAAAAAAATAAAGAAATTTGACCAATCAAAGATACCTTACCTACCATATGTTGCATTATACTTTGGCTTATTGCATTTTAGCACATAAAATATTTAGTGGTTATCTTTTATCTTATTTTTTCTCCACTTATGGAATTTCAGGTATGTTGTTGTTGTTTATCTTTTATTCTATTTTTAAAAATTAGTTCAGTTTTAAATTTTATGAGTAAAATTTCAAAAAAAATGTTCTGAAGTTTAATTCATGATTTGAAATTTCATATCAATGATTATTTTCTAATTATAGAAAATGAAAAACAATTATTTATATAATTTTTTTATAAGTTTTATTTGTAAAATTTAAAACTTTAGGATAGTGGCTATTTTGTGGGGTAGAGAAAGCTATTGAGGTATATGACTTGTGTTGTGTTTTTTATATATTTTTTAAACGAAAAAATTCATTTGATCTCAGATACTTATATTGAGGTTCGCATTTCAAATTTTTAATGATTTCACACTAGCTTGCTCATTAACTCATCTTTTGAATAATCGAGGCGATTTTTTCTATAGAAAAATTTGCATGCAACAAGAGCTTCAATTCCATGTATCTGATTAAGTGACTATTCAATTAAAATTCATACATATAACTTATTGGATCACATATTTTTTACTCATCTCACGAGGTATCTATAATCTCACAAATATAGATATCAAATAATTTTATTCATCAAATTTAGACATATAAGAGAAAAAAATATGTTAATATTTTTGTTTCGATTAACATTTATCTATGAAATCTCATAATTCTTTGACCAACTTTAAAGCGGCATTACTATTTTGGCAATAATGCTCATTTAATACATAGTGTACTCTTCATGTCTTTTTTAGATTGGTTGCACCTGAAAATCTTTTAAGATAAAGTTACCTTTGAACTAGGTAACTTATCAATCTATATTTATTCCCCAACCAATTTAAGTGTGAACAAATATTTATATTGTCAAACTTTATATCCAACTTAGATTTGGTGCAACGTATGAATCTCAAACAACATATAAAATTATGAAACTATTAATCACTAATCACATCTTAATTAATTCCAAAATTAAGTCCTAATCAACAAATAATAATGGTGATGTCCATATAATATTTTTTCCTCTATTCATCAACTTGCTATTTTGCAACTTCTACAAAATGTCCAAGTTTGATAAACAACTCATTAATAACAACACTTTCTCTAAAAAAAAAAAAAAGGAAGTAAGTTTCCCACCAATGAAAATTTCTCATGGTGTTAAATAAATGAATTGAGTTAAATGAGTTGACAAATGAACGAATCATTAACATATTCAATAATTACTTAGACTGATAAAATGAAGTATCAGAATAACGAAGAGCAATGTCAGTTTTAAAACGAAAAGAAATGTCAATTCTAGAAAGGAAAAAAATAAAAGAAATATCCGAATAATCAAAATATAGCAACGGAATCATTATAGTACAACTAATCTTATGACAAATCTAAAAACTATCACAAGGCATGACAATGATATTCTACCCTTACTAACATTCTACTCGAATATGCGGCCTCCACTTCTTTCTATCTAAAGTCATGTCTTTAGTGATATGAAATTATGCTCTTGTGAACATATGAATTTTTGACTGGGCAATTCTCCATCTCATATAATAAAGGCAACCTAACCATCATTCTGTAGAACTTACCTTTAAGTTTAGGTAATACCTTCTTATATATCACAAAATACTTCAGAGGTAAGTCTCCGTTTCATCCATGCTACCCTAATGTGTTATATAACATCATTGTTGATATTTCCAACATTCTGGATGATGGACTCATGATATTTAAATCTTTCTCACTTGGGAATAGATTGAGTGACAAGCCTCGCGTTCATGTCTATATAATCTATAGTAATACTGAATTTGCACTCCAAATATTTCATTTTGGCCATGTTTAACCATTTGTATTTTAAACTTTCAACAAATCATTAACTCTGTCTCGTGTTTCATTAAGTAATACAATGTCATCGGCAAATAACATACACCACGAAACCTCCTCATGTGTTAACTCATTCATTGCTAAGGTAAAAAAAAACTCAACATAAATCCTAAATATCAATTAATTCAATATGATGTAACAAAGTCAATCAAATTAACTTTTGAAAAACATAGACGAAGGAAATATATGAGGGTGGAAATGGAATCTTAGAAGGGGAAAAGTAGGATTTATACAAAAGCCAAAGTAGGTTCACTTAATTCATTGTACTTATCAATGGTCAAATGTCTCTTCATTTATTTTTTTTTCAGCATTTAATAAAAGACATATGTCTTTCACTGGGTGGAAATTGCATTTTGGCCACATGTTGCAAGGTCCCTATCTACAAGCACTTTGTACAACTTTAGTCACCACGTGTCACCTACTAGGGCTGTTTAATTAGTTGTCTACTGTTTAAATAGTGGATTGGTAGTGTTGTAGCCACATGCCGTATTGGCCATTTTTGTAATGTCTCCATCTCTTTTTAGTTTTGGCCATTTTTGTAATGTCTCCATCTCTTTTTAGTTTTTTTGTGTTTGGAAGTCCTCAGCCAAGTAGTCGATTGGATAAAAATAAATCAACAAAAAGCAGGAATAAGGTTATTATTTGGTCGGGAAGTTCATTCAAATTTTCTTTATTGAAAAATTATATTAATTATATATTGTAGATGTCAAATTCTTTTTGATTAATTCATGCATTTATTTTTTTAGATTTTGAATATTCCTTATGAAAAATTCTAACTGCGTTGCTGTAAGATCCGGGTAAGACATGCACCTCTTCAAAAATAAAAAAAATCAATCTACTTTCATTTGGTATTTTAGCCTAAATTCCTTGACTGCTCGAAACTTTTGTTGTTAATGGATAATAATAATTTAAATTCAATTTATATAACAATATGAATATATTTGACCTAAATCCCCTTCTTAGGAAAAAGTTGAAACCTTTTTTCCTTTTCACAATTTATCCCTGAAACTTCTATCAATCATACTTTTCCCCACATTTTGGTAATTGTATCTTTTGAATACAATGTGGGTAATATGGGGAGCAAAAAGTAGTGACTTGGACATGAAGATTAATTGTTGCCAATATATAAATAGTCCTTTTGGTTAAACAACATATGCCACTTGGGTTATTGGGATTGTCAAAATCATGGCTATAAATGTAATGATGTTGACATAGGGGTAGAACTAGCAAATCAATTATAAATTCAATCGAATTCATTAATTTTGATTTTAAAAAATCAAATTAATTTATTTTAATTACTGAAAAAGAGCTTGAGTGCAACGTATGATAAATATTACCTACATAAGCTACAATGTGCTTCGTACTTTTTCTTGAACTCCATGCGTCATAGTCGCTTGGGATTATAGTGTTGGTGAAGAGTATACTCCTTTTTTAACGAAGTATATATCTGAATTATGTTATATTAAATAAATATTTAATGTATTAAATTATTTTAATTTTTGTGATTTTAAATATGACATATATGACATTAAAATTGAAAAATTATAAACTATAAAAGTATTTTTTAAAATTAATTTAGAAAATAAGACACATAAATTAAATGAAAGGAGTGGTAAATTTTAACACAAGTACTAGGGGAATAAATCATAATCAAAACATAAAAGCTTCCCAAAAGACTTGAAACTCCTCATGATATATCAAATCTAAGTGTGCTAAATGTTTAAAAAATATTGGTCAAGTAGTCCATTAATTTATAATTTCCATTTGCCAAATTTTTTGTATAGTCTATGATATGTGTCAAGCATCAAATTTCCTATTATAGTATTAATAGTTTTGTTGGTGCTTCTCACAAGTGTATTGCTATAATTTGCCCCATTTGATTCTATTCATTTAACATATTGTTGTCCACATATTAGCATGCCATGCCAATAGTTTCAAAGTGTAGCTAGCCACAAATATATGATCTTGACACCATAGAGTCCTCGAGTAACGATAAAATTAGCTATATATGATTTATATACTATAGATTTGAATTTATAAAATCAATTGCAGATTTAAAATTTTATCACGAAGATAAAAAAATATATACGAAGAAGTCAAAGAGGTTTCATTATCTACATAAAAAGATAATCTTAATCGATGTATATATTGTAAAATTTTTATCAAATAAGGTTGGTATCCTGACCCTCTCGATCCTTCCTAGATCTTGCCCTTATAGAATCAAACTATTAATACTTATATTGGAGTAAGCTATAAATATCACACATTTAGATGTGACCTCCTTTAAATTGTTTTTAAACGCGAGATATTTTGTGCATCAAATTATTTCTAACTTTGTAAATATTTCATCATGTTATCACAAATAATTTCAATCTTTAAACTTTATAATTTTAGAAAAGTGATCTTTACATACTGATAGTTTTAATTTGTATATGTATTTAAGAAACTTCTTTATATATATATATATATATATATATATATATATATACACATATTTATATATATTAAAAAAATTATTGAATTTTATCAAGGAAAACTTACATAGATATACTAAATTAAAAAAATCTTTATCATTTATAATAATAAAAAATTATTTTATCAAAGTCGGTCTCCGAAAGCTAACCTTCTCCCCCAAGTCGGCTGGGGGCTTAACATCATCATGGGCCTAGAAAGTTAAAGGCCCATATAATATTCACATGCAACCCCTACTCATATCTCGGATCAATATATTTAGCTCATAAAAAATACGATTCATTTAATTTGATCAAATTTAAATATATCACATTTCATTTTTTTTTCAACTTATTTCAATTCAAACATCAAATTCAGTCTAAGTCATTTATTTGACATCCTTATTAAAATGTCTAACAATATTGAGTTGCTATTACTTGCAAGTTACAACCATGCACCTACAACAAAGATAAAGTTGAATGACCAATTTATTATTATTTTTTTTATCAAATAATAATTATTATGGAATTTCAAATTTTATCGGTAGGATAGTAACACTTTATTTTGGAGTTTTATTGGTGGAATTTGAAAGTCAATAATATTAATAATTATTTTTCAATTACAAAAGCTGAAAAATAATTATTTGTAAATTTTATTTGCAGATACAAATGTCCCACTAGTAAAAATTCTAAAATTTTACAACTAGTGAATTTAAGCACTCTTCTTAAACATGGTCAGATGCCATTTTCATCATATTTATTTTTATACTATACTTTGTGTCTCTAAATAATTTCATTACTTTAGTAATGATATTAATGTTGAGATGGCCGAGTTGGTCTAAGGCGCCAGATTAAGGTTCTGGTCCGAAAGGGCGTGGGTTCAAATCCCACTCTCAACAAATATAGTTTTCCCCACCTTTCTTGGTAGTTTAGCGTTTTATTTTAATTTATATAACATTGTCTTTTTTATCGTGTTTAAAAAATGATGACATTTATTAAACTTAAAAATAAATCATCGTTGTTTATTGGACTGTAGAGATTCAATGGGCTATCAGCAATATGAAAGGCGGAAGAATAGAGGCTCTCATGTATAAGATGAAAATGGCTAGTACAATATATTGGGTGTGGATGAAACGCAAAAGGAGAATATCCAAGCAACAACAACAACAAAGTGTTGATGATTTTAGTAAGGCATATCATTCGAGAAGTTCACGCAAGAAATGCTAAAAGCCAACCTATGAATCAAGCATAAAAATGAGAGACAATTTTTTGATAGACTTGTTAGTTTCATACTGCGAGGAGAAAGTTTAATATGTAATGAAAAAACAAATTTCTAATTTTTTGATTCTTGCTTCCTTGGATATAAAAGATTAAAATCAACAGAAAGTTGTCTTCTACCATTGAAATGTTTTAATGAGGGAAAAAAATGACACCTCGATGGTGCTTCGTGTTCAAATCCAAGGCAAAGAAAAAGGAATACGATAGCTCAGTGCATAAAATATTACGTATTTATATATAAAATTTAGACAAGAGATATATTTTAAGTGATGTGATATAAATAATGTACTCTAATATAAATATTAATAACTATTTTCATAGCTCAAATTCATGATTTATTAGGTCATATAAAAATAACTTAAGATTATTCTAAATTAAAGTTCTCCTTTCAGGAAACAGAAAATAAATAATTTATACAAAGTTGGCTATTTTGACTCCAAACTCATGTCAGAAAGACTTGTTTTTATTATAGTTAATAAATATGTTATTGGCTTATTACTAAATTTGCCATTATTCTTTATCAGAATTCCTTGGACTATTATGAGTTAATATTCACAACTTAGAACTTATCTCAAGCAAATGATATATAACATGAAAGTGTATATTAAAAAATATTACTTTTTGCAATATAAATTTCGATGAAATTTGATCAGATTTCAAAAATTTAATTTTCAAATACTTCAAAAAGTTTTGGAACTTCAACTTACACCACTTCAATTTTTTTAAATAAAATACATCTATCCAAACACAACTTTATTTAAAAATTCAAAATTTCAAATTTCGAGTTCAAAACCTATAACTAAACGAAACTTGAATTATAAATAGTTCGAGACAAAATCTTACTTTATTGTCCCAACTTACGATAGACCCCCAAAACTAATTAAAAAAAATGTTAATTTCCCGCCAAAAGATTACCTCAATCCTTCCAAATTCCCATATATTTATAACATTCCCTTTTTCTCAAAACACTCACACACACATGAAGTCTAGTACTTCCAAGATAATAATGGCAACAATATTAATAATAGTTGTGTCCCTTGCAATAATTCTAGGCCTACTCTTATTTTTTCTTGTTGAATTTTTGTGTTCTCTTTTACTTCATCGGCGCCAACGGCCAAAAACATCTATAAATATCACGACAACCTCCACCACACAACTATCACCACAATGTCAACGGTCAAAAAGGGTCACAACTCCACCACAATCTGATCATCCTCGAATGGTGAATGTAGCTTCGCCCTTGTCTCTTAGTAGCTTTTATGCACAATTAGGGGTTCTTCAAGCTCCAAGTAATTATCTTTTCCCTATGATTTCCACTAAAGATCATCACAACTTTGATGATCTTGAAGTAGTCCAAAATATGTCATACCCTAAATTAGTCCATGGTGTACAACCACCACAATGTAGCACTAGTACTAGTAGTAATACTAGTACTAGTGCTAACATGGAGGGACAATTTATTTACATATCAAATCCAATTTATGATAACGAAAAAATCGAGGTTGATACCATCTTTGAAACACCTAATTCATCCCCCTCTTGTCTCGAAATAATAATTGATGGTACTCCAGAGGAGGAGGAAGAAGAAGAAGAAGAAAAGCGCGAAATATCCTCAAGTTCTAGTACACCTTCTTCAGTACTATTAACTCCGATGAAGAAACTTCCAACGGAGGCATGTTCGATTTTATTGAGAGATGCTACATCACTTTGTACTTCAAGAAGTGGATCCAATAGTAACAATTCTTCTTCTTCTTCCTTTGGATCTCCATGTACTTCTCCTTCTTGGTGAAAAATTTGAAAGAGCTTGTATATGTGTACTTAAATTTGTCTAATTAGGTTTTGTTTAGCTGTTTCTTTGTTAGCTTAGTTTGTTTAGTTCTTTTAGTTTTCTTGTTTAGTTATTTTTGTTGATGTAATAGGATATCTTTAGAAGGTGGTGATAGAATGACCCAAATATTAACATTTCTGTCCCGATTTATCTGGCATACTTTCTTTTTTAATTTGTGTATACATGCATGTCATCTTTCTATGTTAAGAGATAATTTAAGTTTAGAGTTTTATTTATCCTTAATGCTAGGCCATGATCACTTGGTACTTCAAGAAGCGACTCGAAATTTGAAAATAGTATGTATATTTACTTGAATTTGTCTAATTAGGGTTTATTCTAATTGCTATGTTTCTTTTTAGCTTTATTAGTTTCTTTCTTTCTTGTTGTTAATGAAATAGGGATTCTAAAAAGGTGATAGAAATTAAAAAGTTTAAAGTATTAGAAAGTTTTTAAGGCGTGACAATGGGTGCACTAAGAACTAGGCCACGCCAAATTGTCTCTTTTATGTATTCTAATAATGTGTATAAAATGTCATTTCTTTGTTTTAAAGTACTTGCCTCGTGAAATATTTATATAATTATAAATCATTTTCGATTAAGAAAATTACGTAATAGAAAATGAAATAGAGCATTTTTAGCCACTAAGTGGAAGAGGGAATAAAAATCCGACCTAGAGATGATAACCAGGAGAAGAAGTGAAAGTATGTTATATACGTAAAATTTTGTTGCTCTCGCTTACATAGAAGTCCAAAGAGCTAATGAAGAGTGTTAAGAGGAGACAAATGAATATAGTGCGTCTTCAAGAGACCAATAGGTATCAAAGCTCAGGATGTGAATTTCGAACTGGCTTGATATGTTGAATCGAAACCTTATATGCAGTCATCTAATTTTGAGGTTGGATGTGGTCTAACTTGATGACACATTATACAATTTTTTGATTTGAAATTTTATATAGTATTGATCTTTTTTTACTAAACCATCAACTAATAAAGTCTAAAATTAAAAAAATAAAAAAGAAAATATAAATTGAACTAAAAAAGTAAAAGATAGTTACACATGATTAATTAACATGATGAGTGGAATTAATAATTTTTTGAAAATAAAAAGCACTTAGCTTATTATACAATAACAACATTATTTAGTATAATACCATAAAATAATGTCTTGAAAGGATAGATAAACATTAACCTCAGATGGACCTTCGACTCAAAAAACTATAACTTATTATAATTCGTTGAAATATGAATATTGATTCTTTTAAAAAAAACTTTACACTTATATTTTTTCTGTGTCATATTAACTGAATTTGTGAGGTAATGCACACATATTAAGAAAAACATTCAAAGACAAATTTTATACCATACTTTGCACTATTTCCCTTTATAGAATTATAAATATATAGTGTAATTTATTTCTTAGAAAATATAAAAGTTCAATTAATGTAAGGGTAAATATAAAAAAAATTTCAAACATTCATCTTGAATTTTGAAAAAATTCTCAAAAATTTAATTAATTTGAGACGGAGAAGGTATTAAGTATGATAGAATTTTGGTGTTGGGAATGAGAAGGTGCATGTGAAGAGGGGTGGACCAAAAGAAGACTAGAATAGAATCAAAATCTATATCTCTATTTTCATGGTAAAAAGGGACCCTCTTTAATAATATTTATTGAAGAAAACAAAAAGCTTGAAAAAAGAGAAACCTGTGGGATCTTTTGTATTTTTAGTAAAGGACATTTTATGTTAGTATCTATGCATGGCAATAAACCCAATGAAACAAAAAATATTTACACTAGAATCTTCCCTAAACTATAATATAATTGTATTTAGGAGCAAAACTAGCATAGAAAATACGAATTCGATATAATTTAATACTTAATAATTTTGATCTAAATTCTTCTTTTTTTTTTCTTTTTGTTTTAAATTAAAAAAGCATCTATTTATTTTTATAAGGTAGAAATAAAGTGTCGTATACACCATTCTCTTGAGATTTCGTAAATAGAATTAAGGGTGTAATGGTGTTGTTATTGCTATAAAGAAAATGCTTATCTTTGAGATTGATGTGGTCATCTTATGTGGTCCTGAGAAATTATCTCCTTATGAGCTAGTTTTTCAAAGTTATCGAGCAAAAGATTCATTTCCGTACATAATATTAATGTTATTATTTCTCGATATTAGGCCTTTGTTTAATGATCTGTGTTCCAGATATCCAGTGGTAAATATGAGGGCATGAGATGAGTGTTATAGAGTCCTACATCAAACAAAAAAAAATATTGAATGATCTTTCTATATGACTTGGATAATCTTTCCTCGTAAATTATATTTTGAACGACGCAGCAAAATATGATATATTGAAAACCTGCAATAAAATATATAAATATTATACAAAAATTATGAATTATATAATAAATTATATAAATACTGCTATACTATAATTATAAAATATTATTACTCAAACTATAAATATAAAATATAATTAAAATATTTTTAAACGACTATATACAAAAATTCCTCATAAATTTATTAGATGTCTTTGGACAAGGGTTCATTAAATTGTCTTTATTAGTAAGAAAAGTTTATTTCTTCTGAATGTATAGCAGATTGGCAGGATTTGACAACAGTAGATGAGTATGGGCCTGTGGCCCATTTTATTGATTGATTCATTGAAAAGAGATCCATTTAACAAGAGTCACTACCATCTAGGCAGGAAATGAAATAGTCCAGATAAGGACCCTCTGCCATCTGTAAAATTTTCTTCGTTTCATTTTATATGATAAAAAAAATACGAAGATGTATAAAATTTATGATCTAAAATAATTTTTAGTTATTTATGTAGTTATAAATCTACTTATGAATTTTTCAAACGAGGATCTCTAGGAAACAGTCTTGAGGTAGTAGTAGAGTCTGCGTACTTTCTATCCTCCCAGCCTCCACTTGTGAGATTTCACTTGATATGTTATTTTTGTTGTTTGTGTAGTTGTAAATCATTTCATCGAAGGTAAAAGAAAAATTTCAATATTATTATAATAAGATGACATTCATTTTTGGACAATTAAAAAATAAAAGGTGTCACATAGAATGATACTGATAGAGTATTAACTATGAAATTTTAAAATTTGGAAAATATTTTAGAATTTATTTTTAATTTACTTTTCGCTTTTTGAAGGTTGTGTTTGAGTATATTTAACCATGAAGTTTATTCGAAATATTCTTTGTGAAATTTGTAACTAAATAAAACTCCATTTTCAATTCTAACTCCATAAATTCTTGAAAAAAATAAAAATGTTTGAAATTATAATATATTTCAGTATGATAAAAAATATTTTCAGGAAAGTAAGGGGATTTCTTATTTATTTTTTTATTTACAAAATAAAAAAGATTTATATATAATCTAGACAAATATTATAAATGTGTTAATCGAGACTAAGGGTGTAGGGTGGTGATGATGATAAGCCTACAAAAGTAAGGAGTTTAAAAAGATAAAGAAGACACAATCAATATGACTGATGAATATTATAAATAAAATATTTATATTAATTATTTTTCCTAAAAAATAATATAAAATTTCAAACAATTAAAAAGTAAATGAAGAGTACCATTATCAAAAAGAAAGTAAATAAATATTTTCTTTGTTTGAAAAAGAATAATTTACTTTTCTTTTTGATTGATTTCAAAATGAATGTCTATTTTTTTTTCGACAAAACTTTAATTTTAATTTTTCACGCGATATGTTTTAGGCTATAAGATAAAAAATATTCTGGTACATTTAACATAATTTTAGTTCAAAATCACACAATTAAAAAATTTTCTCTCTTTTCATAAATTCCGTGCCTAAATTAAAACACGCCATTATTTTTTAAATGAATAAAGTAATAAATAAATAAACCACTTGACCTACTTATTACTTTTTCCAACCTCACATAATTATATTTGCTTAGAAGATAAATATAATATAATCTCCAAATATTTTCCTATAAATACTAATCTCTTCACATTTGTCTTTCTTCAATTAGAGAAAACTTTTTTTTTCTTTTCTCTATCCTTTTTTTCCTTCTCAAAAAAAAAAATTAAAAAAAATCTGATGTCTTCCCAAAAAGTTATAACTGTCATCACTAATTCCTCCGACAACTCCACCGGAGATTCTCAGTCGCCGGCGACTTGTCCGAAAGGACAGTGTTTGTGTTCTCCGACGACTCATCGAGGATCGTTCAGGTACTTTTATTTCAAAATAACTGATAATCTGTGACGATGTCGAAATTTTTATTCTCTTTTTATTGATAATGGATTTTGTTATTAGAAGCGAATTTATAATTTAAAATTCTTTATTTTTCGTGATATTAAATTCTTATGAGTGGTAGAATCAAATCATCGTTAAGCAAGTTTCATTTTTATCAATATATCAAGAGATTACTTGTTATTACTAGATTTTCAATAAATATTTTATATATATACTATAGAATTTGCACAAAAATTACTGAATTTTTGAAAATTCTATAATTTAGATCCTCCTCTAGTTGTTGTATCATTGAAAAATCACACTATTATGTAATTTGAAAAAATAATTTATATATATTAAAGTTGTTGAATCTTTTCGATTAAAGATTATTTTTTTTGAATTTTTGAGATTATTGTAATAGAGGAAAATATTTCATGAGATTTCAATTTCAACGATATCCTTCTTCCACCTTTGGCAAATATGACAAGAATAGTAAAATACATACTCTCGTTATTTTAATTTATTTGTCTTAAAAATACGAGCATTAAATTGACTAATGTTCGATAAATATCAGGTGCAGGTATCATCGTACTGGTGAGACAACAAATACAGCATGGTTCAAGAGATCAAAATCCATGCCAGCTAATAACAATAATAATAACAACAACAATAATAATAATAATAATTTGTCCTCATTTTCTCCTAAATCAGTTGAGTCTACTTAATTACATGTTTAATTTGTACTTTTTTCATATATATATGTTTTATTACTGGATAAATGGAAGGTACTTTGTGTGTTTTTTTTTCTTTCTTTTGAATATGTACAGTACAGACTTTGATATTGAGTTTTTTGTTACAAAATCAAAATTTGAAGCGTATGAGTTTTGAATTTGTTATTAGCTGATTTAAATTACCCGACTTATAATTAATATTTGTCTATATTTTGATGAATATTTTTAAGAATAAATTGTTAAATTTGTTTGGATCAGTTCCTAATATTGTAATTACGCTTCATAATGCATGAGTTTTGACCTTGATTTAGGTTATGTTAAAACATGTAATAAATATTAGAAGTTGGACATGATTTGATTAAATTTTGAATAAAAATATACATTTAAATTTAAGTTGAAAAGGGTAAGTACAAAATTGAAGTTGTGTTTGAACATTTTGTGAACGTGTTTTTTCAGGTTGAAACAATGGATCAATTTAATAAATTAACCAACACTTATTTAAAATAATTTTTCGAATATTATTTAAATATTTCAAATTTTATTCATAGTCAAATAGCTTTTATATAAGCATACATTATCAAAGAATGTGATGTAGTAGATGAGTCTGCTCCTTCTTTAATTAGAGGTTTCGAGTTAGAACTTTGAGTATGAAATTTTTTTTGACAGGGAACGCTTCCCTCAAATGAGTCTTAAACAATATAAATTTGAAGTAGTTCAACTTTAATGTGGGCACCAAATATCAGATGAAACGAAAAATGCTCTCATATAAGCATATAAACTCAAATTTTGGTTTCTTTCCTAAATATATTTTCATCTTTTGTGCCTTTTCTTTTGTTTAATGTGATTACTTTTATAGCTATTAATTTATTATAATAGTCTAATAGCCATTGCTTACTCACAACACTTATTAATTATCATGGATTAGAAATTAATAATGGATAAGATCAACAAGAATAATAGTTGGTTGTTGAAGTTGTTTGATGCTATTAGTGATAATTCACAAATAACCACTTTTAGGCAATGGAATGAATCCCTAATATTTACGTGGCTTCATCATTGTTTTCACCGACAGAAATTAAAGATATGTGAACATAAACTATCGCGATTTTACAATTCATAATAATCAAATTAATAGTACTTTTAATTTCTTAAACTTTTTTTCCGTTTTTTTTAAAAAATTATTATTATTATTATTATTTAGTTGGGGTGTGTGGGGTTTGGGTGGGTGAGAAATGACATCAATTCTAGACCAACTAAATATTAGAACCTTAGTAGGAGTAGATATTATTATTATTATAGCATGGGACCAATTATTAATAAAGACATGGGAATCTATGTGTTTATTAACCATCAAGCAATTGGAAGGAGGAGAAAGAATTTCAAAATTATCTTCATAGTACAAAGTGGATAATACAAACAATTATTTTTTTGTGATCAAATTCATTTGATGGATATCTTAATTATTTTTATATTAAATATATTTTTTTTTCAAAGGACAATTGTAATTGATAATGAACATGAAGTGAGTCACTTGATAGATAATATATATCTATAATAAAAAAATATATATCCTACTATGATAATAATATTAAGATGCTCCATTTATTGAAAATGACTTGTGAGAAGAAAATATGCTCACCAAAGAAGAAAAAGATATGCATCCAAATCATCCACCAACTAACTAATTCAATCCCAATTGCGATGAGATGATTCGAGATTTTTTTGTTTTTTAATTAAAGTTTTTGAAGTTAAATTTTTGAAATGAACAAGATTTATTTAGATTATGTCTGACGATAGACGTGAATCTGAATTTAGTAAAATCTGAATACAAATAATAAATAAGATTACAAGTGAAAATAAAAGTCAGAAATATATAGCTAATATAAAACCAACACATGCATGTATTATATTATACCACGTATATCCCCTTTTTTAATATCCAATGAATCAAATATTTTATCTTAATTAAAACATTCACTTTTAATTCCTTAATTTGTGGATATTCACACATTTAACATAATTATCAACTATTCCACCACTTAATCACCTACACATTATGTTAAAATTTATATATTTCCTTCTTATTTATAAATGAGGGAACCAAAATATCCTTTTTCCATAAAAGTACTTAAAGATTTCATTATTTTTTAATTTTCACATTATATATAACTTGTCTAGATAACATCTCAAAGATATACAAGATCTTCTAGAATAAGGAATTATTTTTGCAAAAGTTATTATTTTGTTTCCCATTCGATTTTTAGTGTCCACATGGGTGTTGGGCAATTACAGTCTACAAATCTGTAGCAAGGAGAAGAAGATGAAGATAGAAGAACAAGAGTTTTCTTTTAGAGAGAAGTTAGAGAGAAGACAGAGTATAATTTTTAAGAGAGAGAGGCTTTTTTCGTGGTAACATCCAATTAATCGGATAACCTCCAAGGCGATAGGGCTATATATATATTAATGATATCCGAATATTTACAATTACACAGAATACAAGTATACACGGAGAATAAACAGTAGCACCTACCTAACAATGGGAGCCTGATTATATTCAGATTCGTGCGGCGTAAAATCTCATTTCGAAGAAAGCACTCTCTATTAATAATTTTTTCATTTTCAAAATTCAAACTTGAAACCTTTGATTAAGGGAGAAATAATTTTATTCGTTGCATCACATCCCCTGGTAATTATTTTAGCAAAAAGATATATTTCTAGTAAGGTGATGGCACTTCTTTGATAATTG
This sequence comes from Solanum medicagineum, assembly GCA_026153255.1. Taxonomy (NCBI): domain Eukaryota; kingdom Viridiplantae; phylum Streptophyta; class Magnoliopsida; order Solanales; family Solanaceae; genus Solanum; species Solanum medicagineum. The sequence continues at coordinate 1,820,729 of JAPFFP010000012.1, read as the reverse complement.
AGCCACTTATTTGTCCTTTGGCCAAATTGATTGCCTTTGCTAAGTCAAATATATGACTAGATGAGTGTGCCTTTTGTTATCATGGTGGAGTGGAGATAGAATTGATTACATTATAAAAAAAACAACTAAAGTATGGCACATTTGCTAGTTTCTTTTGGGTGGGGGAATAGTTTATTATAGTCGAGGATTTATCAAAAATTTTATTTATAGTTAAATTAAAAAATATGTATATATCATCAAAGAATGTAATGTACTAAATGAGTATTGCTTCTCCTCTAATCAGAGATTTTATATTCAATGTCTGAGTATGAAAAAATTTCTTGATAGGAAACACTTTTCTCTAAATGAGGTCATATGTGATACAAATCTAAAATATTCGACTTCAAATATAAGACACCGGGTGAAAAACAAATAAAAAGAATATATGCATACATATTATATATTTTTTTTATACTTTACTTATAGAATTATTACATGAATATGATATATTGATTGTATGTAGATAGAATAAATTTTATATTTTCCATCGTCATTTTATATTCCTCTCTAACTATTGTGAAGTCAAAATTTTCCACGAATAGTGTAGAAAGATAATCACTTTTTTCTTTTTTAATCTAATATATAATTTTTTTTGTTTCAATTTATTGGATTAATTTAACGAATATGAGATTTAAATAATATCATATAAAATTAAGATAAAAATAAATATATCATATAAAATTAAGACAAAAGTAACTTTAGTAACTTTTTTGGTTCACTCATTATAATTTTTTGATAAAGAATATCTCATTGATCACTGTTTAATCAATGTAAATCTACACGCCACTATCTCTAATATGTCATAATAGGTGATATTTTTTATTTTCTACGTTATATTCATTTCACTTTATAGACATTACTTACATATAACAAAATTAAAGTATATAGAAATCAAACTCTTTTAAGTATATTTGTTAGAAAAAAATATGTTCTTTAATTAATTTTTTTTTATCATATGTCTGCTAATTTTTTACTCAAAATAGCCATAAAATATACATAAATATGGCTGACACTCAAAATAATAAAGCTATAGTTGAAATATATGAGTTTACAATTAAAAATTATAGTTAAAGCAAGTCCTATAATTTTGTGAAAATTATACAACAATTATATTAGAATAAAAATATAATTGTTTAATTTTTTTTTAATATGAAGAGGTCTATCGAAATAACCATGAGTTAAAATATTTTCGTCACTGATTATTCAAAATAATAAAGTTATAACCAAATAATATAAATTTAATATTAAAAATTATAGTTAAAATAAATCTCATAATATTTATCAAATTATAACAAAATTAAAAAATAAATATATTAATTTTTTTTTATAAAAATATCCTTACTAAAGAAGACACCTCGATCGTTCTCGGTCCTTGGTTGTTTCTCCATACAAGAATAGTATTTTCATGTGAACAAGGTGACGTTAGGACAGTTAAGACAAGACTTTTTTTGCGTAAACAAATAGAAAGGAAGAAGACAATATCTTCAAATATTTAAAAGTAACTAATTTCAATTTCAATTCCACATATTTGAAATTAATTAAAAAATTTAAATTATCCTAAGAAGCGTTATTTAATAGGCCTTAATCGTTGCTTATGAATTCGGCCCAATAGGCCTCAATAAGGCTTATGCATCCTTTAGGAACTCAGGCCCAATGGGCCTCAATGATTGCTTATGCATCCTTCAGGAATTCGGCCCAATGGGCCTTAATGGTTGCTTTTGCATCTTTTAGGAACTCGGCCCATATTCAAATTGCTAAAGTATGACCTATGCGACCAACGATATAATACAATACACTTCGAAACAATACGATATCAACCATCGTTAACATATCAAGAAAAAATGGTTGTCTTTTCCCTATTCTATAATCGACATAAATTACTTATTCTCCTAATCATTTTTTTTTAATAATCAAGACTATATATCAATTAATATTGATGTTGTATTAAACTAAGCATATTAATTGTTATTTTTTAAGCAACATATAAAATTTAAAATAGATAAATAAAAATAAATAAAGGCTACAAATTATGAATTTATATTATTAAGTCGTTTTTATTTTTTTTATAAGAGGTAATGTTTTTTGTTTTATAAATCACACCTTCTAAGAAAGTTTCCTTCTAGATATATTTTTTGTTACGTGATTGTATAAAAATTATTTAAACATAAAATGCAATCATTAGAATAATGTTTTAGAAAATTCCATGCAAAATTGGCGACTAAAATAAGCTTGACCAATGTAATATAAAGTGTTTTTTGTTTTTAATATGTTTGAATGTTGAATTAATTTAGTCAAAAGTCTTATGAGTCACTCCCACTTTCTCAGTGGTCCAATCCACAGCGACTATTCTATGTACATATTAAGTTGAATAAATTATATTATGCATATAAAACATTAATATTGTATTATATATATATATATATATATATATATAATAAATGTTGAATCCACTTTATTTCTTCGTGTATACAATAACAACAACATACCCCAAGCTCCCGCTCATTGCGAGGTGAGGGGGGGGTCGGATGTACGCAGCCTAACCCCTATGTTTAAAAACATAAAGCGACTGTTTTCAGATGACCCATGAGGAGCGTCGAAAGTTGCATTGACTAACTGCTACTTCACAAATGAAAGAAGCGCAGATAGTTTAAAGAGCCATTTTGCTTTATTCCATCATACTCCAAAGCCAAAAAATCCACTTTATTTCTTCGTGTATCCACTTCTTTATATTTTAAAACTCCGTAATAATTTTTCTTTTACTCCCTAATGCAAATAACAGTAACCAACTAACATTTGAAAACTCATGTAGAATCCGAACATTATAAACTTTTCACAAGTCATGGTTATAAATAAATTGATTCTGAACATTATAAGTTAACTGTAAACTTAATTTTTATTAAGTATTTTAATTTAAGATCAATTCATAAACTCAATAAATACGTTTTTAATCCCAAAATAGTTTGATTAAAAAAATGTAATCCGCCTTTGAGTCAAACAACTATTTACCAAGTCAAAAAATTCAACTTTATGAATATTATTTTTGTATTTTTTGAAATTAAAATATTCCTCCGCGTAGCTTCCGCCAACTTGTCAACTTTTTTGTTCTTTTATTTCCTAGAAATTTCCAATACATAATTAAAATCACTATAAAAACTCAACAAACACACTCTTTTTTCTCCATTCAATTTTTCCAACCAAAAAAAAAAAAAAATTAAAAAATCTCTTCTCTGAATTCTTCTTGAAATTAAATAAAATTATTAAATTTTTTTTTCTGACTTTGAAGATGAATTCAGTAAAATTGATGAATTTCTCATTTATTATTATTAGTTTCATATTTTTGGCATTTATTGAATTCAGTTTTGGACAAAGCATGGCTCCTTCTTCTGCTCCTCCTCCTTCAAATGATGGTAAGTAACCATTTTTTTTTTCTAGCTAATTCTTTTTTAAAAAATTATTTATCGCGAATTCATTGTTAAATAAAATTAGCGATAATTTATTTTTATTTCATAATAAAAGTTAGTTGTCGCTAATTTTGTAAAAAAATCCATAATAAGCATGGAGTTAAGTATATAATATAAGTAGTATAATAAAGCGAGTTCAGTTTTTTTTTTTTTTTTTTTTTTGTAATATTTTTTTTTTTAGATTTTTTTTTTTATACATTTGATTTGGAAAAAAAAAAATAAAAAGATTTGATAAATTTGTTTTGCAGGCACAACAATTGATCAAGGGATTGCTTATGTTCTTCTACTTGTTGCTCTTGCAATTACCTATTTGGTCCATTAATACATTTATATGGAATATTGTTATATTTAGCTAATTTATTTATTTATTCATAATATAAATTCTTTTATGTATTTTTCTCCTATTATTCAAAGTGGAGAAATTTCCAAATTTTGTTATTAAAAGGAAATAAGATGGTTGCTTATTATTTATGATTTAGTTTAATTTTTTTCGCCCACGTTATTGTTATCTATTTAGCCCTTTTGAACCACCAAAATATCCAGATTAAAAATAATATAAGAAAGAAGAAACACAATATTTAAACAAAATTGCAATATAGAGTTTTTGTATACGAAATAAAAAAATGTGTAGTTTTATTCATGATTATAAAGTTTAACTGAAATAGTGAAATTTATATAACTAGATTGATCGTCCTTCAAAAAATATATATCATATCGTAAATCTAATAAAATATAGATAGCGATAATATTTTTCCGATTTCGCCTTATGAATATGGTTAGTTCCAACATGGAATATTGAATTATTTAGTTTTATGCTTAAATATGACATTTTGATTGTCTCCAAAAATGACAATCGCTTTGATATTGATGGATGCAAGTGAATGTGCATGCACTAAAGTTTTTGCTACACATAATTTAAACATTTCTATCAAATGCTATTTTTAAAACTTAAACTCGTGAACTTAGCCGAGATGCTGAAGTTTCGAATCGATTTTTCGACAAAAAATTTATGGAACTGTCCATAACGATGCGTGGAGTAATCCAGTTGCTCCGTTGTGAAAACTAATAATTGAAACAATTGAAATAAATGTAATAATTGATACAAGGTCAAGGCACATATCTTAAACTAAGTGAGAAATACCATCAATCAATATAAATCGGGTAAAATGTTAGGTGATTTTTTCAAATTTTCGTATGTGTTGGCTTATGAATTTTTCAGGTGTCTGAGCTTAAGCTAATATTTTGTCAAAAAATTTATGGAATCAACTATAACAACGTGAGGAGTAATTCCAGTAGCCCCAATGTGACTTTTACAACAATTAGGAGTATTTTAAGGGCGACGCAACAAGAATTAGGCGATTTTCTCAGTTTTTTGTGTGGATTAGCCCAAGAATTTTTTAGGTGCCGGTGCTCTGAACTGATTTTTTGTCGAAACATTTATGGAATCATGCATAACGATGCGGTGGCTAATTTCAGTAGCCCCAGCGTGACTTTTACAACATTCAGAAGCATTTTAGGGGTCACACAACATAAATTTGGTGATTTTCTCAGATTTTCGTGTATGTTAGATTACAAATTTTTTAGGTGCTTGGGCTCGGGCTGATTTCTCATCAAAAAATTTATGAAACTATTCGCAATGACGCAGGGAATAATTCCAGTACCCCGACATGATTTTTACAATATTAGAAGCATTTTAGGAGCCACGCAATAGGAATTATGTGATTTTCTTAGTTTTTCATATATATTAGCCTATACATTTTTCAGATATGGCGAATCTGGATTCGATTTTTCATTAGAAAATTAACAATAATGCCGCTAATAACTCCCATGTGATTTTTATGATACGTAGGAGCATTTTAGGGGTTATGCAAAGCCTTAGCCTGATTTTTTTTTTTTTTAAATCAAAAGAGAAAAGTAAAGCACTTATCTTTTTCACATGAAGTAGTTTGATCTTTCACATGTCTAACCTCACTCGAAAATAGAGAAAAAATAGTTATTAATCTAAGTTTTAAAGGTTAAAAAAAGAGGGAAAAAAAGGAGTAGATGTTAGGTAAAACCAAACAGTGAATATGACAGTAATGGGGACAGGGAAATTGAGATTTCATTTTCAGCATGTGTAAATTAGTGGAGGAAAAGCAAGGTTTTCCTTCTGAAAATAATAATAATATTTTGAAAAATCAATAACATTTATAAGATTTTTTCCGAAATTTAGTATAGCTAGGGAGAATAAAGTGTAAGCAAATGCTACCTTTACTTTGTGAAAATAAACTAATAGAGAGTTGTGGAAGATTCTTGGCTCGAGTCTAGTAAATTAAAGCTGATATGAAAAGGCAAAAAAGGTAGTTAAGAAAATATATATAACTAGTCAAAAAACAATAACAACAACATAGTGGGATAACTGAAGCATAATAAACACATATGATAAAGAAAATCAAAAGCAACATCCTAAAAAAATAAGGCTATTATTACGACAAACAACACTCCACTACACTCTTTGTTTTATTCTAATCTACGACCTTCATACCCTCCTATATAAGGTTTGGTTGTCGATAAGTTGGAAATGTGTCATATCCTATCTAATCACCTCTCTCCAATACTTTTTTGACCTACTACCCCTACTTTTCCTTGTACCCACCATACCCAACCTCTCCTACCTTCTCATTGAGGCCTCTTCACTTCTCCTTTTATCACATGCCCAAGTATCTCAACGTCATTTCCCTCAGCTTGTTCACTATGGAGGCAACTTTTGCTTTGTCTTTGATATCCTCAATCCTAATCCCATTGTTTTTAGTATGTTCCTACACATCATCTGAACATCTTCATTTCTATTGATATCTTCTGAACATGAGCGTTTTGATTGGCCAGCAATCCGTCTGTACAATAAAGTCAATCTAACTACTACTCTATAAAACTTATCTTTAAGTTTAGATGATATCTTTTTATCACACACGACACCAGAGGAAAACCTCCACTGCATCCATGCTGCACCAATATAATGTATAACATCATCGTTAATGTCCCCCTTCCTTAAATTAAAGACCCAAAATCTTGAAACTATTTCTCTTGAGATCGGATAGCGTATATGCCAAGCCTTACTTCTCCCCTTGTCATGCTTTAAATCATTGAATTTGCACTAAATTTTCTGTTTAAAACATATATTTAATCATTTGAAAGTTAAATGTGTTGATTCATATATCATAAGAATCAAAATCAAAATTTGTTATTTAATAAGGGATCAAAATGTAGCTATCCTAAATTGAAAGATTTAAAATCCTTAACATAGGTTAGTCACTATCACGTGCTTGATAATTATAATGATATTAAAACATACTCCTAAAGCATTTTCACAATATCTTAATCCTTGAATTGAATAGTACGATCAACTATTTTATACAATGACTGTTTAGTCGCGAATAGTTTTTACTTTTTTTAATTATTTAATATATATTTAATTTATAATAACAAGATTTAAAAAATTTCTTTACTTTCTTAAACTTCATGTCAAATCAAATTTAAAAAATAAATTATAACAAATATAATACTACTTTTTTCCAAATTTCATAATTCTTATCTCCAAATGCCCCTTAGTCAAACAGAAGGAATCTTCTGCTTCATTATTTTTCTATATGTACAAATAAAAGTCTATAGCCCATCATCTTTGTCTAATACCAAAAGAATGCTAAAATATTCCTATTTTCTACTTACTAGCTGCCTTTTTTGGACCATTTATCCTTAAACTCCAATTGTGATAAATAGCAACCATTTCCGTCATTTAATCCTAATTATATACTTCTTCCACAAACACATCCAATTCTTGTTAACTCAACTTTCTTGATAATTACTACCATACATATCTTATTATACTGATTCATACAGCTGATTTTAATAACGTCTTTAAAATTGAAGTGTAATCGTTGTTGTTATTGTAGTTGATCAAACTTCTTGATCACAATGGATGTGAAGAATTGGCATAGAAGCTTTAGTATTCGATTAACAAGAAATTCTAATCATGATAAAATAGAAGGGGTGCAAGAATCAATTTCTAAAAGTGGAGGTAGCAAAAGTTCAATTTGGAAAGTTTTATGGAAGAAGTTGTCGAAAGAAAAGAAGAAGAAACCAAAGCTCGAGTGTTCTAAGTCAGTTCATTATGATGAGTACTCTTATTCACAAAATTTTGATGATGGTTTTAGTTGGGATGAGCCTGATCATCTTTTCAAATCATTCTCTGTTCGTTATTCGAATCCATCTAAACTACAATTTTTGAAGTGATTAGAGATTTAAATCACATGATTAGTGACAATGAGATTTTTATTTTTCTTCTTTAACATTAACTTAACTCTATGTTTTAATGGATTTTGTTCATGTTGTTTCCATCAATCTTGGATGGAGCCAAAGATTCAGTATTCTTTGGCTTTGGGGTATGATGGAATAAAGCAAAATGACTCTTTAGATAGCAGTTAGTCAATGCAACTTTTGATGGGTCATCTGGAAACAGTCGCGCTATGTTTCAATGTAATGTTGTTGTTGTTGTTCATGTTGCACCTCATTGATGCATAAGGAATTCATTTTGTGCAAGCAATGTTAATTAATTGTCATACAACAATGTATAAGTTAAATATATGATTAAGTGAAAATTCATTTGTGGTGCACTATGTAAAATCACTTAATTCTTATATTAGAATTAGCTATGAATTATGTCGCTAATTCATTATTAAACTGCTAGGTTATAGCTAACATGATTTTATGATAATCCAACGCTAGATTGAATTAATGAAAATTTTTTGTGTTTAGCTAAAAATATTATATTGGATTGGGAAGAAGAATTTTACTGGGAGGAATTTTTAATTAGAATAAAAATATCCCCACTTAGGCAAGAGTTAACATTGTGTCCAAAATTGAACGATAAGACAAATATATCCTAAAAAACAATATTTTGGGGGATTAATATGACCTTTTCTTTTTTGAAGAATATAAAATTAAATATAATCCTTAACTTAACTTAATTTAATCCCAGGAACACTTGTCTTAGATATTCCAATGTGCTTATATGTGGTGAATTCAAGTTACTATAATTAATTAAGTGCTTAATAAAGTAAAAATACATTTATTAAT
>JAPFFP010000012.1:1780316-1796163 GCA_026153255.1 Solanum medicagineum | reverse complement strand
GACTTAATTGTATGAGACACGTTTTGATATTTAAAACTTTAAATCCTTTAGTCAATCAACCTCTTCAAATAGCTATTGAACTTATTAAATTATTTTAATCGATTAGGAGTATATTTAGAGGTGGAGCTAAAATTTCTAAAAAAGTAAAATAAATCTTAGGAGAAGAGCTTTCATAACAGAATTTTGCTATATATGTTGAGTTGTTGATTTAACGTGATTGTCCATAACAACTAAAGTAGAGTATCTATTAAAACTGAGATAGCAGAGAAGAATTTAAAGGTTCTACTGATGCTTACTTACACATGATAAATATATATTAATTTATTTTTTCATATATAAAAACACAGGCAAAATGCAGCTCGATCAAAGCTAGAAAGTAGAAATATTGGCCAAAGTTAGCGATTTAATAGGATTCATATTCTGAACATAAAAAGTAGAAAGAATATCGCACATTCGTTAAAAAATTTCCAAAAAAGAGGAAAATACTGATAACATACTTGTAAGTATGAGGAAAGAATATAATTTACTAAATTGAGAAATATATATATTCGCTGAATCTGACATATATGTTGTCTCCTCCAAATAGAATTAGTCAACTCACTCAAAGCCATATATCAATAACATTGAAGTCTGATAAAAAAAATAAGAAAAAATTGATAGTCTCGCAAGATTGATTATGTAGTAATTATTTTTTAAAATATTTTAAATTAATATACGATTATGATTTATAAACGATGAGACTTGAAATGAATCCAAATGGAGGTCAGGACTAAATTTTAATTGGTTAGTTGTCTTTAATACAAAGACCTATTAGTTATAGGTAAATTAATCTAATAGTTTAAAATTAATTATATACATTAATAGTGGAAAAAAAAGTTAATAGCTAACCTTCATGAAAAGGATAGGTTCATATCTTGAAAATAAGATAGAAAAATAATCGATCAAACTGTGTAATTCTTTTATATTGTTAATATATAAGTCATAGTTTTAAAAAATAATAAATATCAATAGATAAAATTTTAAAAATATTCACATTATTTCTTATATACAAGTTGACTATTAAAAAATTCTTCTATATTATATGTAATTATTCAGATCGAGAATTTATCAGAAATAATATTTCTATTCTTATAAGATTAAAGTAATATTGATAAACATTTATTAAGATATATTCATCAAAAAAAGATCTTCTCTATCTTCATTGATAAAACAATGTATATATTCATTTTTTGAATTAAAACTTTATTGGAAACGAACTCTAGAATTTTCCTACCGTAAAAATTTAGAACTTCTACAAAATTGAATATCTTTTCTTTTTAATAATAAAATTATAACATTTACAATGTAATCATTGATAAAGTCTTCTTTAGGACGGATTTTCTCTTAAATATTGAAGTTTACATTAGTTTCTTGTACATTGTTTGCTTGACTAAACAATGTTAATGTATTATGATTATTTTAGTAATTTTTTTTGTCATCTAATTTATTACCATTATGATATATAATTATTGGCTTTCACGTAACGTCATATTATTCTAATCGAACATTACCTTCATAATATAGATTAATTTCTTATATATAACTCTCTTGACTAAACAATGTTAATATACTATGATTATTTTAGTAAATTCTTTTTGTCATCTAATTTATTGCCATTATGATTTATAATTATTTGCTTTAACACGAGGTCATGTTATTCTAATTTGAACAATACCTTCATAATATAACGATAAGATTAGTAAATGCTATTTTTCCCAACTAACGCCTGCATTATCCAACTTTGAATGTATAAAAGTAAATACTTAATCTTGTATAAAATTGAACAAGTCAACACTTAATCTTATATAAACATGCTTTTTACTCACTTTACATCTACGCTCCCTTAACCACTTAAACTTGTATAAAATCAAATAATGTCTGATATGATACATATAGGATGCCCAAATTGACCATGTAAGACACCCCACAAGATATATACGTTTGCTTATTTAATTTTATACAAATTTAAGTATTTATTGATAATACAAAATTAAAATATATAAATATAAACTAAAACCAAATTATAGAATACATTTATCTAATGTAATGATTTAATCTTTAAACTTAGACACACACAATTCTAAAATATACTATCAATAAGTAAAATCTATTTATTTATATACCAAATATCTATCCTGTGTTTTTTACTCTTATCAAAATATGGATTGTTACATCGGCCTTTTATCTTTTCTTTAACCGCCCTCCACGAAAAACAGACCCCGGCCGACTTTCAGCCTATATAGATGGTACATGTACGCATGTGCTGTTTCTCTTCCATGACATAAAAACAGAGCATCACAGTAACAATACCAGAAGGAGGAAAAAAATGGTGAACTCCAATGGGAAATCAGAAGTGCACTTTCAAATTCCAAAAATTAAGTTCACAAAACTCTTCATCAATGGCGAATTCGTCGATTCAGTTTCAGGTTCGATCGATTTGTAGCTTTCTAATCTCTGTTTGTTCCGATTTTCAAATCTGTACGTTTTGTGCGTCTCTATGTGTGTGTGTGTGTGTGGAGTTTCTCTGTCGCCATTAATGGAGATTCGTTGATTACATTTTCAGGTTAATTTTTAGTTTGAGTTTCGCTCTATCTGTTTGTGAAATTGCCTCAATGAATCTGTTGTAACTGCTTCAAATCCAATCTCTATCGAGATGAATTTGTGCGCAGTAAGGCTCACTTCCGGAAAAAAAGAATTTGTTTTATACCAACACTTGAAGTCGAGAACTCTGGCCATCTCGTCCCGTGATAAATGTTGTCAAAAATTTTTTAGTTTAATTTTTAGGTTTATTTGATTCTCCCTTCGTCTCAAATTAATTGAATTTATTTATATATTTTATCAAAATAATTTGAAAAATATTTTTTTTGAGAAATTCAAAATAATTTACTAAATTGATTTGATTTGTAAAGTAGCAGTTAGTCAATGCAATTTTCGACGCTCCTCATGGGTCATCCGCTTTATGTTTTTAAACATAGGGGTTAGGCTGCGTACATCCGATCCCCCCTCACCTCGCAATGAGTGGGAGACTTTTGAGGCACTGAGTATGTTGTTGTTGTTGTTACTAAATTGATTTGATTTATAAATTTAAATATTTAAAATAAATAATTTGATGAATCATGTTTGATAATACTAATAATCGAGGTGGTGGTCACCATAAATGTAATTTGGCATTTTGTGTGCGCTTTTAGTAGTAGAAATTACTAATGTTGTTTATGTATTGCATGAGCCATGCGGGTGTCATATATTCCATATATGTGTTTTCCGTCTTATAATCAAATTTGATAAATATAGGTATTTTTTTTGTAATATTACAAAACTATTCTTAAAAATCTGTATATTACAGGAAATACGTTTGAAACAATAGATCCAAGAAATGAAGAGGTCATCGCAAGAGTTAGTGAAGGTGACAAGGCCGATATTGATTTGGCTGTCAAAGCTGCCCGTGAAGCTTTCGACAATGGCCCTTGGCCTCGCCTATCCCCCAAGGTATATTCTATTTACTTGTTTCGATTTATGTAACAAGTTCAAAAGTCACATTAGGTATGTGTCAAAAGTTTGACCAACCATTAAGAATTTTTATAGAACACTTTTATTGACTTGTTTGTTTCAAACAAAAGTTTGGCACCCACTTGTTTCACATGAAAAAAGGTACAACATACCTATTATAACTTTTAAAATCAAGTTACATGCAAGTTGGTTGAAATAATATCTGTTAAAAAATCAATTATTAGTCATCAAACGTGTTCCACAAAACTACTAAATGGACGGATTATTTTTCTCTCTTTTTAATTTTGCCAAAATCCGATCCGTTTTTAGTTTCTATTAGTAGTAAAATTCTAACCAATGTGGACTATATTCCACACTATCCTGGTTATCCTAACATTCATGTCTAAGAGAGATAAAAAAGAAGCAGTAACAACAACAAGATAATAATAAGATAAACTCAATGAAAGAAACAGTCGCACAGTCCGAGATATGTAACATTGAAAAATATAGCCTCACATTGAGAAAATCTTTTAGTAATCAAGATGTTATGTAAGTTTCATGGTTAAACTCATTATTCTTGTCCAAAACTTATGGCTACCTTTATTTTGATTGAATTGACCTACTCTTGAGTTGATTTTATAACTGCTTAAATTCAAGTTTGCTTGTCTTACTTTGCGTTGCGGTTACATTCAGGAGAGGAGAAGGATAATGCTGAAATTCGCGGACTTAATCATAGAAAATGCAGAGGAAATAGCAGCATTAGATGCAATGGATGCAGGAAAGTTATTTGCTCCTGGAAAGAACATGGACATCCCAGCTGCAGCGGAGGTCATTCGTTATTATGCTGGTGCAGCTGATAAAATTCATGGGACGACTCTCAAAATGTCACGAGAGTTACAAGGGTACACGTTGCTCGAGCCAATTGGTGTTGTTGGACACATTATTCCTTGGAATTTCCCAACTCAGATGTTTCTTATGAAGGTTGGCCCTGCATTAGCAGCTGGTTGTACTATGATTGTTAAACCTGCTGAACAAACTCCTCTTTCCGCTCTCTATTATGCTCAATTGGCTAAGCAGGTAATATTTCGTTCTCGTCTGCCCGAACTATCATATCAGATCAGTTAATTATATGACACTGAAATATTGTGTTTTCTCTTTTTCAAAACAGGCAGGTGTTCCCGATGGAGTGATCAATGTCGTAACAGGATTTGGATCTACTGCTGGTGCTGCACTTTGCTCGCATATGGACGTAGACAAGGTGATTCCCCATTGACATATTTGTACATGAAAAATGAAAGGCAAATGGAAGTTAGAGTACTGCCTTGGTCTTGGTTAATCATACCGGTTTCTAATGTGTGTTTTTTATTCAGATAAGCTTCACAGGTTCGACAGAAGTAGGACGTCTAGTAATGCAGGCTGCAGCGTTAAGCAATTTAAAACCTGTCTCGCTAGAATTGGGAGGGAAATCACCTTTTATAGTATTTGATGATGTAGATGTTGACAAAGTTGCACCACTTGCCCTAATTGGAATCCTATACAACAAGGTAAACTGAATTCGGTACTTCTCATTATACATCATTCCTTATTATGTCTCAAACGCAAGTGAGGTAATTTGCGACGTTCCTTGCTTTCAATTCTTTTGCAGGGAGAAATTTGTGTGGCTGGATCTCGTCTTTTCATCCAAGAAGGTATTTACGATAAATTTGTCAAGAAATTGGAAGAGATGGCGAAAACATGGGTGGTTGGCGATCCTTTTGATCCAAATTCTCAACAAGGACCCCAAGTATACATTTAAACTTTTCTTTTAAGATGTTTCTACTTGTCTTTACCAAAACCGCAAATGCATTTCACCGTGTCTACTCTAACTCATTGTTTACCTGATGCAGGTTGATAAAAAGCAGTTTGAGAGAGTACTTTCATACATTGAACATGGCAAGAGGGAAGGTGCAAAATTACTCACTGGTGGCAATGCATTGAATAGGAAGGGTTATTTCGTTGAACCAACCATATTTATTGATGTTGAAGTAAGCATTTTGAAATTATCATTGTTGCATTTTGATTGCTGAGATGAAACATACTATATATGTGTTTCAGACATCTTCATACATAATAGGATATGAAGGAACCGGATTAGGGTAGAAGGTCAATAATTAGCTGGGTGTGGTCTTGCTTATCCACGGTATTAGGCTTGGTGGTGGTACTTTAGAGCACCGTGTCTATTGCAATATTATCCTTAATTCATGTAGTTTCTTGCTTCTGTTATCTGTTACCATCTGCTGTTTATTATGTTTATGTGATTGCACTATTTGGTTGATGTTACTGTTCCTTGCCTGTGTGCTTGATACTGCTTTCTTATTAGTTGGTATGTTTTCTTCATTGTTGTTTTTTCCTTTTCATTACTACTTTAATTTGTTTTACTTGAGATGAGGGTCTTTCTACCTCCGCGAGGTAATAGTAAGATCTGGACACACTCTATCCTCCTCGGATCCACTCTGTGAGATCTCACTAGATTTGATGTTGGTTACTTACACATCTTCATAATTCTTTTGGAAGGATAATATGAAAATCGCAAAAGAAGAAATATTTGGACCTGTCCTGGCAGTAATGAAGTTCAAGTAAGTTCACCTCCCTTATTCTGCTTATGGGTTTCTGCGACAAGGGTTCCCATGAAACAACCTCTCTACCTTTGTGAGGTAGTGGTAAGGTCTGCATACATTTTACCTCCCTAGAATCCGTTCGTGGGATTCCAGAGGGTATGTTGTTGTTAAAGAGAGTTTCAGTGCATAAGTAAATAAACTGATAGCCTAAAAGATGTCTACATATAGCTTAAAGTGAATATCTGAAATGGCGCGAGGAATTGCAGGACGGTAGAGGAGGTGATCAAGAGAGCTAACTGTTCAAGTTATGGACTAGCAGCAGGTGTGATGACCAATAACTTGAACATTGCCAACACAGTCTCAAGATCGATTCGAGCTGGTGTTATCTGGATAAACTGTTACTTTGCTTTTGATCCGGATTGCCCATACGGAGGATACAAATGCAGTGGCTTTGAAAGAGATTTAGGAATGGAAGGACTTCATAAGTATCTTCAAGTTAAATCTGTAGCAACTCCCATTTACAACTCTCCTTGGCTGTAAATTTGCAACCTTAAGATTTTAATATTCACATAGTATCTATCTCATGTTACACCATACGACCAGAAAATAAACTTTCAGTTCTTTAAGGTAATTTGTTGTTTTAATGCCTTTGGTTTTAAGGTAACATGTTGATTTGGATTTGGATCTTGTTTGGGTCATCTGTTAACATTGGATTTAATGACAAAATTACGTGAAATAGCAAACATTTAATAGTTATTGCGTATTTTAGCCATAGTTTGATTATGTTTGCTAGAATTTTGAGAATTATATGAATCCAGAATTTGTATATGTTTATCATAGTTATTTGTACATAATTTATTGACACATTTGATTGTATAAGTTATGAAAAATTCATAACTGTCAGCTGATTGATAGCCCATGGATTCTGAGGTTGCCGAGGCTCCGGATCCATTTTTCTTGAAAAATTCCACGTAGCCATCCGTAACAAGCCCTCTAAGAGTTCCAAGAGGTTCGGATGCACCAGACGGCGCCCGGGAGCATTTTAAGGGCTTAGAAATAGGAATCATGCGATTTTCTCAATTTTTTGTCGGTATTAGCCCACAGATTTCGGGGTGCAGGGACTCCACACCTTTTTTTCTTGAAAAATTTCACATCACCGTTCATAACGAGCCTGGTAAGAGTTTTAGTAGGTTGGTTGCCATTAGACAGTGCCGGGTAGCATTTTATAGGCTTGGGAACAGGAATCAAGCGATTTTCTTAGTTTTTTGTGGGTGTTAGCCCGCAGATTCTGGGGTGCCGGGGCTCCGAACCCATTTTTCTCAATAATTCCACGTAACAAGTAAAGCTGGAGCCCCATGCAGCGCCAGAATCTGTGGGCTAACATCTACAGAAAACTGTCAAAATAGCTTGTTTCATGTTCCTTGGCCCATAAAATCCTACCAGGCCTCCCTTGCCGCCACCGGGCCACCTGGGCGTCTTACCTGGCTCGTTGCGAACCCACTTGTATGATTTTCAGGAAAGTTACGCCGGAGTCCCCTGCAGCGCCAGATTCCGTGGGCTAACACCCACAAAAAACTGCCTAAATCGTCTGTTCCTAGTTCTTTGGCCTACAAATATCCTAACAGGAGTCCCCCGCTGCCGTCGGACAACCTAGGCCTCTTACCAAGCTCGTTGCAGACCTACTCGTATGATTTTCAAGAAAGTTATGTGGTAACCCCCTGCAGAGTCAGAATCCGTAGACTAACACCCACAGAAAACTCCCGAAATCACTTGATTCCTATTCCTTGGCCCATAAAATCGTACCAGGCCTCCACAAACGCCGTCGGGTCACCTGGGCTTCTTTCTAGGCTCGTTGCGGACCCACCCGTATGATTTTTTGGGGATCTTGCGTTGGAGCCCCATGCAGTCCTAGATCCTGTGGATTAACACCCACAGAAAACTGGCAAAATCGCTTGTTTCTTGTTCCTTGGCCCATAAAATCCTATCAGGCCTTCACCAACGCCGCCAAGCCACCTGGGCCTCTTTCCGGGCTCATTTTGGACCCACCAGTATGATTTTTCTAGAATCTTGCGCTGGAGCCCCATGCAGCATAAAAAACTGCCGAAATCGCTTGTTTCCTGTTCTTTGGCCCATATAATCCCACTAGGCCTCCGCCAACACCGCTGGGCCACCTGGGCCTCTTGCCGGGCTCATTGCGAACCCACCCCGTATGATTTTTCAAGAATCTTGCGCCGGAGATAATCCGTGGGCTATCACCCACAGAAAACTGCTGAAATCGCTTGTTTCCTGTTCCTTGGCCTATAAAATCCTACCAGGCCTCCGCCAACGCCGTCGGGCCACCTCGGCCTCTATCGGGCTTGTTTTGGACCCACCCATATGATTTTTCGGGAATCTTACTCCGGAGCCCCATGCAACCCCAGAATCCGTGGGCTAATGCCCACAAAAAACTACTGAAATTATCTGTTTCTTATTCCTTGGCCCATAAAATCCTACCAGGCCTCAGGCAACGCCATCGGGCCACCTGGGCCTCTTTCTGGACTCATTGCGGACCCACCCGTATGATTTTTCGAGAATCTTGCGCCGGATTCCCATGCAGCCCCAGAATTCATGGGCTAACACCCACAGAAAACTGCCGAAATCGCCTATTTCTTGCTCCTTGGCCCATAAAATCCTACCAGGCCTCCGCCAACGCTGCCGGGCCACCTGGGCCTCTTGCTGGGCTCGTTATGGATGGGTCGATTTAATTTATTTGAAAAGTTGGCCCGAATCCCTAAGTAGGGCCACAAACCATGGGCTAACACCCACGAAGAACTGAGAAAATTAACAGATTTGTGGACTTTTATATAATTTGTTGATATATTTGATTTCTTAAGTTATGAAAAAAATCATAACTATTCACTCGGTATGTTGTTAATATGACAAGAGGAAGTTGTTCAGATATAATCAAGTTATTTATCTTTACAATTTATGAAATTTGCTGATTGAGACTAAATGTCTTTAGCTCACCCAATTTTTACTGTTACAAACCCAAACCATCTAAGGCTCGACAGAATCGAATAATTTTGGTTCAAATCCTATTTCTATATTAAAAAATTCATTCAATATATATATTATAATAAAATTTCATGCACGTACGCCGTGACACGAAGAACCACAAAAAATGTGGGACACAAGTAAAAAAATGACAAACTTTAATTATGTCATGGTGACTTTCTTGAATGTGGTAACACAATACCTAGAGGAAAAAATTAAAAAATGACAACTTTAGATTAGGACAAAAATGGACACATCCATCTTTAGGTAATTTCACAAAGAGTTGCATAACCAATTTATAACAAATGTTGTATATGTTTGGTACCATAAAAGTTGTGGTAACATGAAACAATATATTTTCCTCAAAGTAGTTTTCTATTATTTGATTTGGGGTCAAAAAATTAAAGAGATCAACGTTGATAGGAAATTTTTGTACATGTTAAATCAAATTTAGTAGATAAATTAAAAGAAAGGAGTATTAAATATTAGTGCTTCTGGTGTGGGTTTGATATGATGAGAAATTATCTTCTTGAAAAAATCTTTTACGGGAAAAGAAATTAATTTATTATTTATTTATTTGAGTTTATTACGTAAATAAAAAAGTATCATTATGTAAGTATTTACATGTAATCTAGACACATTATATGGGTGGTGGGGGTGGGGTGGGACGAGCGAATTTATAGCCTATTATATGGTATACATGAACCATAGTCTTTTCACCAAACTAGTTATTTTATGTACAAATTTTCTAAAATTAATCGAATATTGTTATTATTAGTTGACACTCAAGCTCATAAAAGATTAAATGGTGCACCTGATTGAATGTTGAGTTATTTACTGATTGATCAATTCACACCAAAGACTTTCTCTTTTCTTATTTTTTTAAGTATTGCACCCATGTTATAAAAATTCTAGATTCGGTTCTTGAAGTTATTGATTGAAGATGAAAATAAAGTGTGTTAGAGGGTAAGAGGACATAATCAACATGAAATACCACTTGTGAAACTTGTTTTTTTCGGCTTTTTCCTAGAAAAATTCTTTTTCTCACTTTTAATAAATTTGATTTTTGAAAAAAAAATTTATTTTTTTTTTGACAAAATCAACCTTACATACTAAACACATCCTTAAGAGTTAAGAGTCAAAGTAACTTACGTACAAATACCAACCACATACAAGTTTTTTTTAATTTATTGACTTGGGATGTCTTTATATATTAAAAGAGTATGCTGACAAAATGACAAGCCAAGTTCTCTTCCTTTGTTTGACAAAAAAGAAGAAGATAATGCAGTCTAAAGATAGTTCAAAATCCAACTTCAAGATTCCAAAGATTAAGTTCACACAACTCTTCATCAATGGAGAATTTGTGGATTCTGTTTCAGGTTTCATTCTTTTCAGTTTTCTTTTGTGTTATCCTAGTGTAAAGTTTGATGTTAGAATCTATATTGTTTGGACTCTTTAGAAATATTATCGTACTTATACAAGAAGGATTTGATAAGCACCTGACGATATTTTTTAAATTGTCCTAGCAACATAAGTTGGAACAAAAATCAATTTTCTCTGTTTTAGTTCTCTCTTCCTATTTATATTACTCTGTCTGTCTCAATTTATGTGGCACAGTTGCTGGAGTTTTGAGATGTGCAGACTAGAACTTCTTTATATGTCTTGTTTGTGATTTGCAGTAATTTTTACCTAGTTCACGGTCAAATATCTATAGTAGATTTCTTAATATGAAAGATCGTGCTTATTGGTATGATAAAAGTTATTGTGTTCACGTGAACTGTAACCAGGCATCTAGACTCGCCCCCTTGGACCTTGCGTGTTTGGATAGTGTTGAAACAGATAATAAGCAAAAAAAAGGATGTTTATAGGACTGAATTAGGAACAAATTCAACTAGGCATCAAAAGAGATGTAGTCAAAACATTTTTACTCATGTGTTAAGTTTGAAATGCAATGTAAAAAGGGCAGACCGGTGCACTAAAGTTCCCTCTATGCACAGGGTCAAGGAAGGATGCGAGGAGAAGGGTCACAGTCTTTATCTCTAGAATTTAAATAAAAAAGTTGGAAATTTGTTCTGCAGGAAAGACGTTTGAAACGATTGACCCAAGAAATGAGGAGGTGATTGCAAGTATTGCTGAAGGTGACAAGGAGGACGTTGATTTGGCTGTCAAAGCTGCACGTGAAGCTTTCGACAATGGCCCTTGGCCTCGCTTATCACCCAAGGTAACTTTATGTAACAACAAATTATTCCTTGCTTTGGTAAGCAACATCTAGTTGTAGTAAAATGAAAGATTGTAAAATATCAGAAACTTTACTGCTAGTAAATTCCTTCTTGATCTAAATTATGGAGTTTTCATCACGTTATAGCCAATAGGACAGGGAAGTTGATATAGTACAAACGTTAAAAACTTGTCTGAAATATTGTTGTTTAGTATTAGCCTGAACAGACTAGTCTACGCGAAGTCAACATTTCTAACCTGACAGTTCAAATGGATGGGATTGCAATGTCATTTGTTGTATCTTATTTTCAAAAATGAATCAGGAGAGGAGAAGGATAATGCTGAAGTATGCGGACTTAATACTAGAACATGCAGAGGAAATAGCTGTGTTGGATGCAATGGATGCAGGAAAGTTGTTTAATGATGCTAAGAGCACTGATGTACCTCATGTAGCGGACGTTCTCGGTTATTATGCTGGTGCAGCGGATAAAATTCATGGGACGACTCTCAAGATGTCACGTATGATGCAAGGATACACATTGCTCGAACCAATTGGTGTTGTTGGACACATTATTCCTTGGAATTTCCCGAGCCAGATGTTTATATATAAGGTTGCCCCTGCATTAGCTGCTGGTTGCGCCATGGTCGTTAAACCTGCTGAACAAACTCCTCTTTCCGCTCTCTATTATGCTTATTTGGCTAAGCAGGTATTCATCTACATCGTATCTCGAATGCTCCATTCGATCAAACAGATAATATTATGTCACTGAAGTCTATGTTCTATTCAGGCTGGAATTCCGGATGGAGTGATCAATGTGGTAACAGGATTCGGGCATACTGCTGGTGCTGCACTCAGCTCTCATATGGATGTAGACAAGGTAAAATTCCATGAAAGTTAATTAAGCATAGTGGCGGGAGCTAGAATTTTCACAAAAGGGATGAACTCCCTTTAGCCACAGTAGCTAACGCTGCTTATAATGTGTTCTTATAGATAAGCTTCACGGGGTCGACAGAAGTTGGACGTTTAATAATGCAGGCTGCAGCAACAAGCAATTTGAAGCCTGTCTCGCTAGAATTGGGAGGCAAGTCGCCTTTTATAGTATTTGATGATGTAGATGTGGACAAATTTGCACCTCTTGCTTTTGTTGGAGCACTATTCAACAAGGTAAACTGAATTCCATACTGTCTTTCGTTCCTTGTATGTTCTCAATCGAATAAGTGAGTGTTTTTTTCGCTTATCAGGGAGAAATTTGTGTGGCTGGATCGCGCCTTTTCATCCAAGAAGGAATTTACGATAAATTTGTCAAGAAATTGGTGGAGATGACAAAAACATGGGTGGTTGGTGATCCTTTTGATCCAAATACTCGTCAAGGACCACAAGTATAAATTAGAAATCTTTGTTGTTGCTATCATTTGCTTTGTTTACCTAGTGTCCGTTGACACACAGTTTACCATCGGTGCAGATTGACAAAACACAGTTTGAAAAGGTACTTTCATACATCGAACATGGAAAGAGGGAAGGAGCAACATTGTTAACTGGGGGCAACGCATTCGATATGAAGGGTTATTTCATCGAGCCAACCATATTTGTTGATGTCACTGTAAGCATTCTAAAACTATTCTGTCATATTTGAATGCTATGATCAAACATAAACCATGTTAACGCGTTTGGCAGGATGACATGACAATTGCAAAAGAAGAAATATTTGGACCTGTTTTTTCAGTAATGAAGTTCAAGTAAGTCGATCCCAATATTAGCAATCTTTCCTTCTCGATATGATTAGTATTTCATCGTGTGACGGATTGCAGGACTGTAGAGGAGGTTATTAAGAGAGCTAACTGTACACAGTATGGACTAGCAGCAGGTGTAATGACCAATGACTTGAACATTGCCAACACTGTTTCAAGATCGATTCGAGCTGGTACTATCTGGATAAACTGTTACTTTGCTTTCGATATGGATTGCCCAGCTGGAGGATACAAAAGCAGTGGCTTTGGAAAAGATTTAGGAATGGAAGGACTTCATAAGTTTCTTCAAGTTAAATCTGTAGTCACTCCCATTTACAACTCTCCTTGGCTATAAATATCTCATGTAAATGTAACCAGACATGTACATTTTGGCTGAATCTTCAATGTCTATAAATAAAAGGTTTGGTTTAAAACCAGTTCAAGCTGATGATTGGCCCTTTATCCGCAATCGCTTCATTCATAAACGAGAAATACGATACCCAGTGTAATCTCTCAAGTAGGGTCTAGGGACGGTGGTGTGTACATAACCTCTACCTTCTGAAGATAGAGAGACTATTTTCGATGGACTCTCAGCTCAAGTAAAGCATAATAGAAACAAGTATGGAAAGACCACTGTGATACATTAAACAGAAATGCTGAAAGGAAATCAATTTAACCAACAATTATTATGAAAGGTTTAAACACTAGAGAATAACATGTGATAGCAGTGACTATCATCTTCTTGCGCGAACGAATGTCTGAAGAATGGAGTTGAAGAATTTCAACTCTGCTAAAAGTTATGAAACACTCACTATCCTTGCATTGAAGAAAGAGAAGAACACAAAACTTAAGAATTTTCAGCAGTCGTTCCTACATGCTGAATGACGAATCCATATATTTTTCCTTTCAAGCACTCTATCTTCTGAATCAATTTCTCATCCTTTTGTGAGACTACGCGGTCCAACCAGCTATTGACTCGCTTGAGTTGTGACAAAATAGCAGTAATTGAACCACAGTTGGAAGAAGCTCCATCAGAAGCCAGGGAGCAAATCTTGAACACACGAAAACCTGCATCTAGTGACTCTTCAACAAAAGTGATGAACCACATTTGCATCTCGGATTGCAACTTCTTTGCTAGTTCTACTGTCTCATTCATCCCATTGCCCCTTGTCCAAAATCCAGTCACTGCTGAAACCATCAATGGATTCTTGTTAGACGGTTTTGTTGATTGATATGTCGGAGAGCTCTTCACTGATGCTGATTGAGTTCCGCTGTTCTGATTTGTTAAGAGAGATACTACTTCAAGATCAGTTGCTAGAGCAGCCTCAACCCAAAGAAGAGATGATTTTGGTTGCTCCAACATAGTCATACTCTCATTAGATTTTTGCATGCCACGATTGCTGGCGATTGATTCAGCAACACATGTTGATTTCACTACATCTTCGTAAATTGACATGAAACGATCAATGCTTGGTAAAGGGTTTTTGGGGTTGGACGTTGAGCGTAGATCTGCAAACATACTGCACAAAGTAGACAGAACTAAGAAAATGAAAGAGAGATCCAATAAAGCATTGTCCACAAGCATTTTTCATTTGCATGTTTTGAGCTCAAAGATATTTAAGTGGCATACACCACACAGTTACATTTTGGAATAATAATGAGATGGCGACAATAACAAGATACCTAGTGTAATCCTACAAGTAAGGGATAATGAGATGGAAATGATATAAAATTGCTCGTTTTGGCATATAATGTGATGGCAAAGCTCTAAAAGGGTGGTCACATTTACCTTAAACTTCTAAGAATAGTCTCAGTAGCAAGGGCCTCTTCCAAGGCTTCAGCAGCAGCTGTTGAAGCAATTATTCTCCTTTGCATAGCCTCCTGCACCAGCAAATTGACCATTTAAGTGATCATTCTTCAATTATAAACACGGAGAACAAAAAACTTTTAAATCGATGTAATGTGGCTTCCTATTTATGATCACTTATTTCATGACAGTTCAATGGGTTGCACAGACGGGAGCTCTTCAAATAGCTGGAATATTCAATACATTAGGTGTAACATTTGCATGTTTGAAGTGATCAACCTGAAAAGGGAAAGAACCGTGGACAAGCTACTTGGATGATCAAGCATTAGTAACCATTTTTATGCACATCTAGTAACGAGGAAGTTCCTTCGTGTGTAGAGACAACCTACCATCACTTTCTTGGCCTCACCATTGTAAATAGTCCTTAAACACTTTCTACATACCAAAAATATATATACAGAAACAGCATAATAAGGTCAGTTCCATTGATCTTTCCTAAATCCATAGAAATCATCACCTAGAGAAATCGTGTTATCATTCTTAGTCATAAATTATAAGAACAAACTTCATTACTTCCAAAAAGCCATTATGCTTCTCCGTTAGCTTAACAAAATCATTAGATGCAACAAATCAGCTAATGCGGGATAGTAGCACATTCAAGTTACAAGTTCCCATCCATACCTTTCCAAGCTTCGCGAGTTCTGAGGATACGGAGTGTAGTGGTACACTCCCATCAGTCCACTTCTTCTCATGAACTGGAATCACTGGAGCTGCATTATTAGGCTTTTCAGTGTCGGGGGAACTTTCCGCAGCACAAGATTTCACTTTTCCTTCACTTCCAAAATCATCAGCATGACAGCTTACATCACTCAATCGCCTAGAAATAGCAGCCTGAAAAATAAACACAATATTTTCAAATTCCAAAAATTTGTCTTCAAAT
>JAPFFP010000012.1:1758341-1773746 GCA_026153255.1 Solanum medicagineum | reverse complement strand
GATACTCGTTGTATTTCATGTGATCCAAATGTGGTTCCATTCAAAACAACAAACTAAATGCTACCAGTTATTTCTCAAGGATCGATGCTGTATTTTGAAGTTTTTGAGTCTCGAAATAAAATTCAAGATTATTTAAGTTTTTTGTGTGTATTAGTTTATGAAAATCTGAAATATGACTGGCTAATTTCATTTGATTCCAAATTTTATACGCTTATTTGTGATGATCAAGCGAACAATTCTCTTTGTTTTTCAAGGATTGACATCTTTTTTATTTTCGGAGTTTCGGACGGAAGAAATGGAAATTTAAGATTAACATCAACTTAATTTTCATGTGTTTAGTTCATGAATTTTCTAAATATGACTGACCGACATCGTTTGATGCTAAATTTTATGGTCCATTTGAAATAACCTAGTGAACAATATTCATTATTTCTCAAGGGCTAATATTGCTTTTTAGAAATTTTCATGCTACGATCCAAGAATTCAGAATTATTTCAGCTTAAATTTTATGGATCCATACGTGACAAACGAACGATGTTGTTTGCCTTTGCAAGACTGATGTCATTTCTTTGAATTTTCAGAGAGTTCATTTGAGTTGATAATTGAACGATACTTATTGTTTCTCGAGGACTAACATCCGTTTTTATATATAATAAGTTTTTCAAAAATATAATATTTTATGTTGGACTATATTACGTAACTATTTTTCAAAAATAATATATATTTTTTATAATTTTCCCAAAACTAATTATGACCACTCATTGAATGCAAGAGGCTTTCTTGTCGCTAAAGTGAATGATAGTGTCGTTTGTAGGGCCAAAATCAACATTTGCTTACCCCCAATCTTATCCTACTAATTGACTTGGAAAAAAGAAATTGAATATAAAGCATATATACTTCTTTGTTTTTAAATTTTTCTTAAAAAATATTATTTATTTATTTATGTGATGATTAAGAAGAGATTCTTGATTAGACTTTTATGATCATCAAATATAAACTATATTAACTAAAATCTTCACGTGTTTGATTTAAGAAAAAAGAATCAGACTAAACATGCTATAGAGAATATACACTTATAATCGGTGCAACGGATGGAGTCGCTCCTCCCTTGATCAGAGGTCTCGAGTTTGAGCTCTGAAAATAGAAAAATCTTTGGTATGGAGTGGATCTTCCCAGATAGAATCCTACGTAATACGAATTCGAATATAATCGAACTCTAATAAACTTGTGCATGTGCTATTTTGAGATCACTCAATTTTTTCTGTTACACTTTGAGGTCATTCATATGCTTTTCGATTTTGAATATATACGTTATCAAACACGTGTTATGTTTATATTTCAATACAGATAGAATTTTGACGTAAAATGATTGAATTTTATGAAAATATTTATTTTTTAAAAAAAGAAATAAACTTGCCCTCTATTTTTTATTATGATACAAATTATCTTTCGTCATACTTCAAGTTAAAATTCTGTTAGGGATTAAGAAACAGTAATTTTTTTGTAAAGATTAGACCAAAATTTAAGAAATTTTCTTTTTAAAAGAAGAAAATATATAATTTAAAAAAGTCATTATTCTTTCTGTCTCATTTTAACTTTTTCCACGTTCATTAACAAAAATATAAATAGAAAGTATATCTATTAAAAGCTGTCTCTATTAAATAAAGGTAAATTGATTTTAAGTAGTACTCCCTCCATTCCATTTTTAGTTGTCATCATAAAATTTGACACAATTCTAAAAGAAAAAAATTAATTAAAAGTATTATTTGACTGATATAATCTTTATAAATAAATAATTTTTTATTCATATATGTGTCTCTTCATTCTAGAATAACTAATACTAAAGGCAAAGTTAAAAAAAAAAAATAATTAATTCTCTCTTGATTATCTAAATTGACAACTTTTTTTGAAACAATATATCTGACAACTAAAATAAAACAGCGAAAGTATTCATGTTTTTTTTAATGTAACAGAAATAGCTAGAAACAATCAATTATTTTTGGTGTTTAATTCTAGAACGAAGACTAATTTGTAATTGTACTCCTTTTTTTCCATATTAGTCGATCACTATACTAAAAATAGTAGTCTCATATTAATTGATCATCTTATCAAATCAAGAAAGCATTAATTATTTTTTTTCTTATATCAAATTCAGTCGTTTGTAAAGTTCCAAAGAAGTTAAGGAGTATTTTTTATTTTTTTATACGCGTATGAAAAGAAAAACGATCAATCAATATGGGATAAAAAAAATATTTTTTTTAAGTCAAATGACAGTTAAAATAAAACGAGATGTGTTTTATTTTTATTCTACTTTTCCATGTTGACGGGCGATTCAAAGTTGTAGTGAAAGTGAAGATGAAATAAAATTTTGTTTTTGTTTTATAGTACATAATTCATTGTATTTTCATGTTCTTAAAATGTAATAAAAACCATAGAAAAATTGAATTATGTCACGTTTTCACCAAATATTTTTTAAATGAGATGTTACCTAATGAAATTTCATACCTAACCTACCAATCTAATGCTTCTGGATGAAGCTTTATTAAAACATAAATAAGATTTATTCTAGAGAGTGGTCAAACAATAGCCTAAAATTTTGACTAATCCCTTCTAAATTTTATAATATAATTGTGACTAAAATAAATAATTTAACTTTAAATTTCCTTTGTCACTATTAATGAAATGATTTATAATGACACAAATATTTAAGAATTTATCTCAAACAGCAAGTTTCGATAGATTCGTGTCAGATCAAATGATGTCACATAAAATCAGATGAAGTAAGTATATAAGAAAAGTATAGTACATAGTTTTAAATTTGTACCATGATTGTGTAATATAATTACTTTTTTCCTCTATCAATATAATTTATCTTCATAATTTTAAGGTTTGATAAGACCCTTCATTTTATCACCTTTATATTTTGTTGATCTAGCAAGGTACAAGCATTGGAGCATGATGTACAACAAAAGTGAAGCATAGATTGTTGTAACAAAAATAATATTATGAACAAATGGTAGTGAAAATTACCATCTACAGATAGTTAAAAATTGAACATCACTGAGGTCCTTGTAGCTCACTGTAATTTTGTATCTGATTTTCGACTTCCAATCCATCCCTACAAATAAAGAAGGAAAGTTTGAGTCATGTGAATGTTTATGCAACTAAGCTCCCGCTATGCATGGGATTCGAGGAAGGACTGGACTATAAAGGCCTATTGTGTACGCAATTTAATCATGCATTTCTGCAAGAGTTTGTCTCCACAGCTCGAATTGAGTCATGTGAATACTTATGCAACTATATAATTTGGCTAAAAGGCAGTCTAGTGCACTAATCTCCCACTAAGCACGTGACTCGAAGAAGGGCTAGACTACAAGGGTCTATTCTGTACGCAGCCTTATCCTACATCATTGCACGAAGCTTGTCTGCACAGCTCGAACTCCAAATCTTTTGATAATATGACAACAACTTTACCAGTTACACCAAGACTCCCTTCAACTATATAATTTGGCCAAGTAAATAAACATTGAAACATCTAATGTAAGGCCATCAGTCAACTCTTCAACATGGTTGAATTGAACCTTGTATATTCTTGTGAAAAATCACTAGTGGTTTAACCAAGTACTAAATTTTGAAGCTGTAATTTCAGAATAACAAAGAGTTCACTGCTAAGAACTTTAAATGTTCAACGCGTCAAATTGAAATCCTAGATTCACTTGTCGTTACCTATGCATGCGTAAGTTGAGGAACGTCAACCAAGCGCTCCATCATCTGCAGCTGGTCATAAGGAGCAATCTGCAGCACAAAAGTAAGCCAAAAGAAAAAAGTTAGCTTCCAACTGTAAAATTGAGTCCAACTGAAAGGAGTACTTCATTAGTCGGAAACATTTCCGACTTTTTTACTTGTGTTTTTCATAGTTGAGGATAACAACAACAACAACAACATTACCCCAATGCCTCAAATTAGATCAAGCTTTTTACTGCAGGATTTTCATTGTAACGGTTTTGCATTTTCAGTTATAGGTGTTATAAGATAGCGAGAAGCGACTTAATCAAGAGCGATAAATAATCATGTGGTCTGAATTGGTGACCTGGTTAAATCCGTCTGGCCAGGTTATTTCCACAGCATAGTTTCCCAAAGGTCGAATCTCTTCAGGTTCAATGCCGTCTGGGATGTCTGAGTATTGCAATTTCTGCTCACCCGTCCATTCATCCTGAACCAAAGTCATTGAAGAGAATTTAAGAAAAATCAAAATGTGGATAACTTGGAATATGTTGTATTAGTTTAGTGGAACAAGCAGAGTGACCTACAAGAGTTTTGTTTGATTTGCCTCGTCGATAGTTAAACTCTACTAAAGTTTCTTTGAGAAGTTTAGATCGGATGCTTAAGGTCTAGAGCTACTATGACTATGCCTCAATCCCAAGCAAGTTGGGGACAGTTACATGGATCTTCACCAACTACGCCATTCCATTTAAAGTCGTTTTAAACCAATAGGCCGACAACAACATACCCAATGTAATCCCACAAGTGGGGTCTGGGAAGGGTGGTGTGTATGCAGCCTTAGCCCTACCTTGTGAAGGCAGAGAGGTTGTTTCAGAAGACCCTTGGCTCAAGTAAAACATATCAAAATCAATATGAAAAGGAAATGCAGTACTGAAGAAGCCAATTACAAAATAGTGGAGAAAAGAATAGTAGTAACAATATAACCGATGCACAGGAAACACGTAATAATAAGATCGAAGAATAAGATAATAGGAAAGTAATAGTAATAATACCGATAGAGGAAACTAGACAATGTTCGGCTACCTAATAATCTTCTACCCTAATCCTCGTCCTCCATATCCTCCTATCTAGGGTCATGTCCTCGATGAACTGCAGGTATGCAATGTCATGCCTAATCACCCGTCCCCAATACTTCTCAGCCTACCTCTACCTCTTCTTAGATCCGCAATAACCAACATCTCACACCTCCTTATACAAAATAAAAATGAATGGTACTAGAAGTTCTCTACATTTTCTATATCTCTGATAGGATTAAAACACTCCTAGAAAAGTTATGCTGGAAGATAGATGGAGTGATTCGAGTGAAGTCCAATGTAGATCCTACTTCCGATTCACTTGTGGTATCCTCATCACTAATCAGCCTCATCAAGCTGAATCATCTTCATCATGATGTAATTAAACAGTTAATGTTTCATGGCAGTGGCATCAGAAAGAGAAAACACGGCAGACAGAAGATATGCATGTACTTCTAGTTGATATTTGATATTTTGAATAACTATGGAAAAAAGACAATTGATATTGCTATAAATGTATTATCATGTCACAAAAAGTGCAGTGCTGGCATCTTTCGAGCTGGAAAGGTAACTTAAAGGACTTAACAGCATACCACACTTTGGGCAGACCGATCATTTCTTCTTACAGTTGCAGGATGCAAATAAAACTCTTCATCGGAATCAGGAACTTTGACCTTGATCGCCTTGAAAGATTTGTCATAACTCACTGCAGTTGATACTGTACTCGAAGAAGAAAAAAAGGAGCAATCAATAATCAAGTATATAGGTCAATTTTTCGGATAGTAACTCCAACAAGTAGATCAAGAAATATTGCCAATTGTATTCCCTATAGAATGAAGCTTGTTTCACTTGAGTACTTAATAAGAAATCCTGGATAGAACTGGAATCTTCTTTTTCTTCCCATTGCGTTCGACTCGAATAAACATTTGAAAAGCAAAAACAAACAAACAAATAACAAAGTGTACCTTGTTGACGAATCTTGGCACACTGTTGTACTACACACACGCCTAACTCTTGGAACGTTCTGGAAACTTCACCTTGAGGATCAGCCACCACTTCAGGCATTCCGCTATCTCCAGAAGCAGATAGCTTTACAATTTAAAACAAAGTCGGCGTATTGTTTAGTGTGAACATAAGTGCTAAATGTGAATACTCAAATACCTGAATCAGTCAACAGTTATTAAAGTTGCTACTTACAGTTGGTTGGATAGGGAGATCAAATAGATGGGGTATTCCAAACTGCTGGACAACCTGCAGAGATACAAAAGAGATTTATATAAACGTACTCTTCAACTGGAAATCCCAGGTTAAAGTCTTTATCCCAACAATCCCTAAGAAAATTGATCTCAAGGCATTGGAGATTTTAATTGGAGGATTCTGTTATGATTTAGAAATGTTGTTTGAATCCCGACAGCCAGATTGGTTAGTATGCATTGAGTATAATATCTAGATCCAAATTCCCCGCTGATCAAGAAGGTATTAGCTTCATTTTACTAGAATAGCTGTGTAAATTGAAGAGACCGATTTAACTGCTTAACGGAATCTTTTTCTTATTTCGAGAAGTTCCAAAATGCATAAATTAGAGCACTGTGATTATAATACCATGGTAACCTTAGATAAAATCTGTTTTACTCAGATAAAGGAAAGTAAATTAGTGAACTTTAGGAAAGGAGAAGCACACATCAATAGAACCTAAGAACAATGTGGCAGACCTGAGAGCCTGAGCCCCTGCCAAAGGGGTAGTAACGTTTTCCATCAGCATCGAAGTGGCACATGTTCTCAACTACGGCAACACAAGGCACCTGTACATTGAAATGTGAAATGTTTAATGAAGCAGAAAATAATCCATTCAGCTCACTAAAGAGAACTAACATTCTAATCATAGTGGATGAAAAAACACTTGAGATAACACAAAAGAAACAGACCTTAAGCTTCGAGAACATACGGACACCCTTTGCTACATCAATAAATGCTAGTTTTTGAGGTGTAGTAACAATAACTGCAGCAGTCAAAGGAACAACCTGACAGTTGAATCAGCCAAAGCAGAATATATTAATATTATGCTAACAAGAGTGGGCAAAAATAATTTACACCAAGGACTCTCGCAAACATTGGCACACATCAGTTGTATTTTTATTAGGCAAACCTGGCATAGAGTAAGTTGAATATCACCAGTTCCTGGGGGCATATCAATGACAAGATAGTCCAGTTCTCCCCTGCATATTGCATAAATTTAGGATAATTAACAAAGTAATTCAATATCGCAAAAAATAAAGCATAGAAATATTCCTCAAAAGGACCATATGCAGTGATATCCAAAACAAACATTTAAGATTATATGCAAACCTACTTAATAAGCTTTAATCTAACAACAAAACAAAAATGTAATAACCGATGAGTTATTGCTTACACAAATCCGGGTTAGTTACTAATTGGATAACATTACAAGTTGAAACATGTAGATATGAGTGAAAAGTTTGACAAAACAAACAACAACAACATACCCAGTAAAATCCCACAAGTGGGGTCTGGGAAGGGTAGACTGTACGCAGACCTTACCACTACCATAGAAGTAGAGAGGCTGTTTCCTGGGAACCCCCATCTCAAATCCCGTACGTAAGAAAAAACTAGATATGACAAAAGAAAGGGAAGGGAACAGAAAGGGTGACTAATAATGACATTATGTAAATAAGATAAAACTAACACATAGGTAATGCGAACACATGATAAAAGCACCTAACCCTACCATAGGCAGTGAAAAGTTTGACAAAAAGAAATCTTTATATTTCTCAGGAGGGAAGTTTTAGCATATGTTAAAGAATTCCTCTGGAATATAAATCTCAAAGAAATATCTTAAATGGTTGATAGTTCTTGATTTCTAGTCAAATAAAATCATAGCGTACCATTCCGTCGTAGTCAAAAGTTGGTTGATCACCCCAGAGACCATGGGACCTCGCATAATTGCACGTCCTTGACCAGCAAATCCAAAAGATACCAGCTTCACACCCATGTATTCAGTTGGGATGATGGTTCTTTTCTCTGCATTCTACAAAAGTCTCTCAGTGCTTTATATGCAATAGCAAAAACATAGTTTAGTCCATGAAATGACAATTACCATTTCAAGTATCCGATTTTCTGGGGACACCATAGTTGGCAAACTAGGACCATATACATCTGCATCAAATATACCAACTCTAGCTCCCATATCAGCCAAAGTGTAAGCCAGGTTGACAGCTACAGTTGATTTACCAACCCCTCCCTGTGGTTTGTAGAGGTTAATATTAATAAAGGAGGACACGAGTTTCGGATGCTAAACTGGCAAAGCAGAAAAATCTCCAGACAAGCTAGGTCAATGCAACAAGTGCTTGACTGTTTCAAAAACAAGAATTATGGTAAGAAATAATATCAAGACATGCAACAACAACAACAATAACAAATACCCAGTGTAATCCCACAATTGGGGTCTAAGGAGGGTGGTGGATACGCAGCTACACCCTACCGTGGGAGGTAGAGAAAGGAATAGTAGAAACCACAAATAGTACGATCAACGAAGCAAAACACAGGTAACAGTAAAATCAAATAATATAATAGTAGGAGAGGTACTAACAATGCTACGGACAAGGGAAAACACCGACGCTCAACTACCTACTAACCTTGTAACCTAATTCTCGATCACTATATCCTCTTATCAAGGGCCGTGTCCTCGAATATCAAAACATGAATGAGCAATTAATTACCAGCTAACATATTCAAATACAGCAGCCTAATGTCTAAAACTATTAGGAAGGCTATTTGTCCTTCTCTAACCTCTTTATTTATTTTTTAATTTGCTTGACGACAGGGATAGACCTTCAATACATACTACAAAAAATGTTTAATGAGTTAAAAAACATATGAACTCAACATTGTGGAATTCTTCACCTTGCAACTAGAAACAGCAATTATGTTGGAGATTGTTTGTAGCCCGGGAGGAAGCTGTCCGGCATAGATAGGTTTTGCTGGTTGAGCTGACATTGTCACATTGACCTTTTTAACCCAAGGAAGTTCAGCAACCACCTCGTTAGCCTTCTGCTCGAACTATCCAAAAATTGAAAGTCAGATTTGTAGTCCGATTATACTTAGATGATCCACAAGACCACCCTCACATGATACCGAAGAGGATGAATTGTAAAAGAAATAACAAGAATGTGTCCACATTTCATGTTCCTTAATATATGATAAGCCAACAACATGCAGTGAAAAGGAAACTAAGAAAACTAAATGATGTACCACTTCATATAAACATCAATTCTTGATCAAATAGTGGTAGATGTGTTTCATTTACCATGTCCTTGATTGGACATGCTGGTGTAGTAAGCTCTAACCGAAATGACACCTGAAATTCCAATAGATTGGATTAGGAGAATATTTCTCAAACATACTGAGAAGGTCAGAATGTAATGTTTTTAAGACCTCTCCCAAATTGTAGTCAACCAGGAGATCCTTCACAAATCCACAAGAGACTATGTCAGTCCCAAAATCAGGATCAATTATCTGGGATAGGGCTTTAAGTACTTCAGACTCGGCTGTTTGACCTGACACTGAAGGAGTACAAGCTGCAATTTACAGAATCTTTTTAGGTATATTTAAACAAGATCTCAAAGAGCAGATAAGTAAACTGAACAATGTATGACAACATGTGTAAGGGATGAAATCTCAAAGGAATAAAGAGCTTAATTTCAATGTATTTAGAGATTCTCGGAAGCCAAGAACTACTCGAGCATAATGAGAAGTCCAGTTGAAAAACGTTTCTACTTAAGCATAAGAAACAAAGAAAAATGTTTCAAACAAAATTGCATGCATGACTAGGTTCTTAAGATGCGAATTAATAGGATACAACAACATGTCTCTCTGTACGTAGCTTTTGAGAGAAGCAGAATAAATGGATGTAACATCTCCATATCAATATTTTTAAACTCTTTGAAAAGGAGGACGAAATGTCTTCCTCTCCATTTGTGATTCGATAGAATTTTGTGTACATAATTTTAGACTACTTTCGGGCAGTGCCAGGACACATCCTCATCCAGAGGACATAAAACTTCTTGGTCAAGCCAAAAAGACTCGCCGACTGAATGCTCCTATCTGATCATGTCTGAACCTTTATCTTACCTTGAAGTTTCCAATGCATAAGGCAGCATCCCTTTCAAAAATCATGAAAATCTAATGATCCATGAATATATCCACTTCAAAATTAGTCATAAAACTGAACATTTCTACACATGCTAGGGGGCAGCGTATTTTAAGCCTCATAGTGAGACCGTTTCAGGAAAGTTAAGGCAAATATCAGAGTCAGCCATGGCTGAAAAATAATCAGGGACATTTTGTGAAAAATAAAGCTCTACTTATCCCAACTTCAACATTTGATGAATAGAAAAAAATATATATAATTGTTATCTGATGAAGCAAATAAGCAGACACATTCAATTCAAATAGAAATTCAGACTTAACAAGACAGAAGTAGAATAGAAGCATTTACTGACAGCAATTATAAGTACAAAAAGGTCAATTTTATACAATTAAGGCGATGATAGACGTAACAGTCTCATCTAAAAGCTTAAGTTGTCAGAAAAAAACACACTTTTAATTACTTAATTATATAATTCTGTCTCAACACAACCCCACGCATTTACTTGTTCTTTTTCATGGGTCAAACACATGAGATTCGAGCTTAGAACCCTTGTCTATTCCGATACCAGATTAAATTGTGTGACCATCTCATCAAAAAGCTCAAGCTAGAGCACACTTTTACTTAGTAATAATACATCATTATAATACATCTCAACATGTGATACAAGTATCGGACAAATAAAACAAACAGTAACTGTTACAAGATGAAGCTTTCTTGAGCATCAACAAAATTACCTCCATTTGAAGCAGCTTTAACTATAACTGAGCTCAAACTTGAACATGTATACGAAAAGTTCAAAGCTTTCACATGTCTCTGAGACAATGAAAAACAAGAACCACTGAATGTAGACTGAAGAAAACACTTCTCAGCTACATATAACCCTGTGTAATCAACAAACGAAGACACAAAATTCAGCAGAAACCCCACAATGGGTATTCACTAAATACTCCTACAGCCCACCCAACAAACTCATCAAAAAAGTAATCTTTTCAAAACCCCATTAAAACACTTCTCAGCTACATATAACTCTGTGTAATTAACAATCAAAAACACAAATTTCAGCAGCAACCTCACAATGGGTATTCACTAAATACTCCTACAGTCCACCCCAAGAAACCCATTAAAAAAGTAATCTTTTCAAAACCCCACTAAAGCAAACAAAGAATTATACAGTAAAACCCCATTTACCTGCTTTGGGTTGTGAAGTAGAGTACTGATGAAATGTGAGAGTAGGAGAAGATGGAGCTTGAAGGAGTGTCATTTTTTCTGCTAATGGGGGAGCTATGGATGATGAAGAAGAAAGAGGAAAAAGTTCATTTTGCATTAATGTGAGCCTCAAGTTTATATTTTTACGTTGAAGATCAAGAAATCTAATCGACTTTATCTTAGCCACAACTCTTTTTAAGTCACCAAAAACGACAAAGTTCTTTCTGTCTGTTTTGCCTCTCTATATTATTTTTAATGTATTGTTTTTGTTGTGAGTTATTCGACTCCACAATCTTTCGAAAGGAAAAAAAGAAAAAAGAAAAATTATGTTTTCACGACAAAAAGCTAAGGTTTGACTATAAATTTTTAAATATTTTAAATAAAATTTTTATTATATATTTATTTAATCAATAGATTTTTAAAATAAATTATATTTTACTTTTAAAAAAATTATGATTTATACTCATAAATTCTAAAAATTACTTAAAAAGCATATATAAATTTGTATTATAGAAAGGAAAAAAAGAAAAAAGAAAAATTATGTTTTCACGACAGAAAGCTAAGGTTTAACTATAAATTTTAAATATTTTAAATAAAATTTTATTATATATTTAATCAATAGATTTTTAAAATAAATTATATTTTACTTTTAAAAAATTATGATTTATACTCATAAATTCTAAAAATTACTTAAAGAACATATACAAATTTGTATTATTTATTTTATAGTGAAATATTTTTCATGAAAAATTATAGCAAAGAACACAACTAATATGAATTTTAAAAAAAAGGACGAAAACAAAAGAGAAGTAACTTCATTTATATATTAAAAAAACTATTATTACTACTTGTAGTTGAAAGTAATTTCGAAAGACAAGCTCAAACAAAAATTATATAAAATATGTATATAACAGTCTAATATTTGTCTTAGAGAGTGACTCCTCTCAATAAGCTTTAAGAGTAATTATTTCACTTTGAAATAAGTAGTTAGAACCGAAATTTAATTTAAACGACTGTGAGCATTTGTACAAAATATAAAAATTTGAGATAACTCTTAAATTTAAAATTTTTGAAATATTAAAATTAGCCCTAAATACTAAATAAAATTTGAGAACTTAAAACATTTATCAAATATATTTGTCGAGTAATGTTTATCTATACTCTTCGCTCTACAGACAGGCCTAGCAAAAGTACATGACAGGCCTAGCAAAAGTATACAACATAGTACAACTGTTTCAAATTATGACTTTTTTTTTAATCAGTTCCCAAAAAAATATGTATATTTCCCAATTTAGTAACAATTTAACTTCAAAAGCCTAATTTATCCTTAGCAAAATGATTTTTAACGACATAAATAGTATCTATGATTTCTTTTAGACAGCAAACTTGAAAAATCTTCCTTCTTAAATGAAAGACGACGAGAGTATCATTTATCTTTTCTAAAGGCTTGGTAATTGAGTAGATATCGCACCCATGTCGAATTCTCCAAAAATACATTACTTTTAAAGAATACAACACGCACCCACTAATATTTTTAAAGAGCCCAAGCAACGTAGCTACCGAGTCAAACTTCAGACAAAAATGTCGAAAATTAGGCTTGCCAAACTTGGTCTGAAGTTTTGTCAATACTGACTGCAAGTTAACCATTTGAAAAAAGATAGAATTATAGCAACTCCAAAAGTTGCTAATAACATCATTTCAGAGCAGCAGCAAATATACACTACAGAGAAAAAGAGTCAACAATCTCTCTATTAGCTATTAATAACATCATTCCAGATAACATGAGAGCATATATACAGACAGTACATCTAGCAACTAAATCGTCGATCGATCGGATAAGATAATGTGGTAAAAGAACTTTGATTTTTACCAAGCACCATCATGCCCAATACTGTTGGGATTATTTCATAAGCCATTTAAATAGAAGCAGCTGACAAATACCCTGCAGGTTGAAAAAGATGTCAAGGGATCAATATTGATAGATCAATAAACAAAGTACTACCATAAGGGGTGTTAGATAGCTAGTTAGAGTTACGCAGATCTTATGAGGAAATCTATATATTATTTTATGACAAAGGATTAATACCTTCCACCAGCACCAACTACTACGTAACTGTCCACCGATATTAACCCCAGACCTCAGATGTCCAATCATTGACCACTACGTCAAACCTTGAATACAAGAACTAGTAAATAAAGGTGGTTACATCCTGTGTTTTCTTTGTTGTTGAAACTCGATTAACCTATATAGCTAAGCGCAAATGTATTCTTTGTTGGAGAAACTCAAACAATATAACATTTGAGCAGTGTCAATAAAAAACGCCCAACTGTTTGACAGACCAATTTGCTATCATAAAACTTAATAACAGCTAGCATAGAAAATATTGCCATTGAGCTAGAATGACGTAGTACTCAACAAGTGAGAGGGAAGTTGATACACTAAGGAGAGGCAGATGGACAAAGACACTCAAAATGACTTCATCGAAATGCTTATCAACAAGTTCTACTAGCAACTTTGACTTCACCTTAGATCATCAATTTAACAAGTGAGAATCGAAATAAGGAAAATTAGATGAATATTTTACCTTTTCCTTTCGGTTTTTTCAATATTTTCTTTTTCCTTAGGGGCCTGAGGGAAGAAGAAGGGACAGTTACACTCTGCATGAAACATAACCATATCATTGAGTAACCATTTGAAGTGTACAGCTTCTTGAATGGCAAAATAAAGGAGCAACCAAAACAAACAGGTAGTTAACAACCCAATTATCCAAACACTTATGTTACCTATCACACTTCCAGCATAAAAGGAAGAAACATGAGATGTCAACTTCTAAAAAGTCGAGTTAAAATTCATGAAATCATAATTTATTTTGCTTGGCTTCATGATTCCGCTGCCCTTTATTTCCCTTTCTTCTTTTTTCCTCCAGGAAAAGTTGTTTTAACTCCAACCTTAAGTTATTCAAATACAAAGGGAATTTCACAAAATTTACTCAGTAGTCCAAATACTTTGGGAAGACCAAATGCATGAAACAAGAGACCCCAACAATGAAATAAGGTAGTGCTGTGTAATGCTTTTGAGCAGTCTACTAGCATCAAAAGAACATGCAGATCTGAGCAATGCTGATGGAACTCAAGGAGATATTAAAATATGCTGAACAGAAACCTTCAAAGTTCAAACAAAAAAATGAGGAACAAAAGAAGTAGCACAGTAGAAAAAAGACCCACAAATCGGAAATGACTTCTCAAATGCTGGTATTCCAAAGTCACAATGATTCCTCGTAAGCATATTAAGTAACCATACCTCTAAGCAAGTAACATTAATGAAGATAGTATTCCTGAAGACATGTCCATGAGGAGATCTCTCAGCATCTTACCAGACCCTAAAGATCCTTTTAAAGAAAAGATAAATACAACATGAAAATGTTACATTCTTTCGGAACTCCGAAAGATCCATAAATTTGTGGTATTTATGTTTGTAACATGGCATAGCTCTATTTATCTAAGTAAGGCAAAGAAACCAGCCCATGCCATTTCTATTCTTTTTTCCATCATCTTCTTTACTCATTAACACAAGAGATAGGATCAAAAACTAAACCAATGCTCATGAAAACCAAATAGTAGGAATAGCTTTAGTTGAAAACTTGAAATTTAAACGACTACACTCGAGGAAACCACATAGTATGAAACTCAATGCTTGACATGATTAAAGCGTGTACCTCACCAAACTCAATGCTTGACATGATTAAAGCGTGTACCTCACCAGATTAGTCAACCAAAAATACAACTCAACACCACAAAAGACAAATTGACCAGTTTCAATATAGCTAAAAGTGGGAACCTTAAGAGCCGAAGTGTTATCTGCTTCCATTAAAAACATGGTGTCTTGACTCCTATATAGTAGAGGAGAGACGAATACAAGATTTGTGTCAATAGACACAAAATATACAACTGCACCCATTACTGTTTTCCAACAACGGATACCAACTTAGCATAAATATATATTTTCTTAAATTGCTCAGCTATTTATAGACCATATCGCGGAACAATAAAAAAAGGAGTTTCATCTTCAATAATAAAAAATACTTTGCTAGAAAATAGGAAAGAGAAAGTTAGACTAAATAGGATTCATACTATCTTTCTTCCGAATACTGATTACCAAGAATTTGATTACCAAGAATTTGAACAAAAAGCGTATACGGTTGATAAAAAACCATTATCAACAGAAAGTGACGAGTT
>JAPFFP010000012.1:1744253-1755805 GCA_026153255.1 Solanum medicagineum | reverse complement strand
TTATCACTGTTTATCTGCTTTAAGGCATGTTAAAGGTTGAAACCCCCCATAATACGTATAGTAAGCGCATAGGTACATGTTGGTTCTCCCGGGCCTTATCGGCAATGGATGCCGGTCCGCCCTAACGGAACTACACAGGAGTAGTCATGTTTTATATCATGTGTTGTCATTATCTGTCGTGTGTGGTAATTTTATCATATTTACATACTGTCATGTGCTTTTCGTTATTAGTCGCTCTTTCTGTCCCTTTCCTTTTTTTTTTTTTTTGTCATATCTAGTTTATTTGATTTTATGGGTTTTTCAGACGAGGGTTCCCAGTAAACAGTCTTTCTACTTCTATGAGGTAGTGGTAAGGTCTGCATACATTCTACCCTCCCCAGATCCCACTTGTGGGATTCCACTAGATATGTTGTTGTTGTTGTTGTTGTACCTCGTTGCCATTGCGTCACTCTATAATGCTGTCTTGTACAGACAGGCTCGGCTCAACAAGATTGGGGGCATAATTTACAGACTTGCTTTCTTGTTGGATGTAGGGATCTGATTATATGTTCATTCTTTAGTCTATGGTGAAAGGGAGATACTGGATTGATGGAACATTTACTTTTAGTAAGCAATATTGAGCTACTTAAGAGTGAGAGAGCTTTTAATACTGAATCACACAAGGTTTTCAGAAAGAAAAAAAAATTAATACTAGCTTCAAAAGTTTGATTACTTGGCTACGTACATATTTATCATTATGGTACATGTCAACAGTTATTCTGACTTGTGCAGATTATGAAGAATATACAAGGAAGCAGAAGACAAGAAAATACACACTGAGTAACTCAATAGATCAGTACCAGTCACTATAGTCACCATCTTGCTCCTCTCGAACATCTTGACAAGAAGGATCATGACAATGACATGTCCCACTTTGGTTTTTAGTTCATCAAGCGAACTGATCTTCATCCATTTTGGCCTCTCCTGCATGGCACCATAAACCGAGTTGAACAAGAGAACTAAACCGACAACACAATTACCTACAATTATGTGGTTGGTGCGTGCAAGATGAGTTCATCTTCATAAACTTACATGCTACAACACTAATTTCTGCTATTGACAAGCTAGGCTACAATTACAAATCGTCAACGCTCTCATAGAGGCCATAACAGTCACAGGACCAAAGAAAGAATGTATCTAGGCTAGCTCCATCAAATTTATGTTTCCTATCATTACAATGATGTTCAGCACTCAGCAGATACTTAAAACCAGTTATTTTAGTCTTCTTGGGATATTCAGACATCATTATAGTCCTGATAATACCACAATCTTCAGTAGACTTGCAGCAACAGGGTCAGATGATACAGTGAACTTTTAGGAGTTTCATTAGGCCTTACAATAAGAGCCTATAAATGTTTGAAAATGATCTCAGAGATTCATTAGCATCTATCCAATAAGAACTCTGGGATTCATTGATATCTAAAGCCAAGTTTAGAAAACTTATTTTGCAGCAGAATCAAGGCTTTTGCTGCTACATTAGCGTAAAACCATGTTTCTTAATACATTATTGTTGAAAAGTGAACCACACTAGATCATGCAAGATGAATGCAATTCCAGCTTAAACAACTCTCCTCTAAACAAAATAGTTTTTATTTTGAACGAGAATCATCAAATTTTTCCATCTCCAAATTCCTTTCTCCAGTAATCAAACAGGAAAGGATAAATTGAAGTTTCTTAAGGAGTAAACAATTTTTTCCTTCTTCAGTAATCAAGCAGGAAAGGATAAACTGAAGTTTCTGAAGAAGGAAATAATTTATAGCGGAAGTGTAAGAACCATTAAAATTGGCAAATGAAATTGAGAAAGAAATAGGGTACATAAGGCATGAAAATCCAGAGAGTGACTACCTTCAGAGCAAACATCCCAAACAAAGAAGACTGCTTGAGGGCACGGTCGGCAGTTGGATGCACATCAGGAGAGACATTAGTTATAAACAATCCATACAACCCCATACCAAATATTAACATCACGGTCCCAGCAAGATAAACATCTGCATAACAAGGATAATAAACTCAGGAACAGAAAGAGAAGACATTACATGTTAGATGTGAATGATGAGGTACTATATCACCCAGTAAATTGACATCTTAATTGGAAATTCTGCAACTTATATAGAAGCGACAACTGAATATTCTTTGCAACCACAACCTCCTACATAACTAGAGCTTGTCTCATGAACAGTGTATTGAATAAGGTAAAAATACTTTACGCAGATAATTTACAAGACAACTAGAGGAAGTTACAATAAACAAAGTGCAAGTGTACACAGGTTGTTTATTGAAGCATCATAGATGATTCACTTTGGGAAGATTAGAAAGGATTGTTTATCCATTTATGCAGTGATATTTTAGATGAATATCACATTCTGGTGCAAATATCGGAATATCTTATATGGTTCTAAAGTGTTAAGCTTTCTTCTTGACTGATGAATTTTGCTTATAATCTTCCACTAAGCTTTCTTCTTGACTGATGAATTTTGCTTATAATCTTCCACTAGAAAGCAATAGTAAGCTAAATGACTGAGACAATTTAGCAGCAAATGACTCTTAACATTAAGGGAAGTTACTAAGGCAGGTTAGAATAAGATAGCATATATACTACAGTGCACAAATAATTTCAGAGTCGTAATCAAAAGATGGATGATTGAAGGTAAATTTAAATACAACCATCAAATGTCTCCCCTGCACTGGGATGCCCTTCTATTTTGCATTTATGAAGACAAGCATCAGATCTTAAAACAAAAATCAAGATTATTCAAAAAAAAAAAAAAAAAACCTCACCAATAGCTTCAACCAATCTTAGAACCATTTGTCCTGTGTGAATTCCTTTGACACAGCTTGACCAGTAAACCTTGTAAGCGTCAACAATGTAAACACAGCCCTACCAAAGGGAATTCAACTGTATAAACCACTGATAGAACCGATTAAAGTAGAATTATTACCTGTCCTGATGACGACATGTAGTAGACAGGAGAGTAAGACCCTATGTGGATTGGCCTTTGGCTTATGACTTATAAGCTAATAGCCATAAGTTAGGATTTATAATTTATGGCTTATTTTTGTTATTTTGCCTTAGAAATAAGTACTTATAAGCACTTTTTAATTTTACTTAAATACTTTAAAACTGCTTAAAAGTTATTTTGGCTTAAAAGCACCTAAAATAAACCAATCCAAACGGGCACTAAGAAGCAAATTGGTTAAGGACTAACTGTATGAAAAAAAAAATCAATGTTTTACACCTTAAAACACTTGAGAGAGGCTTTAACAAGCAATAATGTGCCCAAATCAATAATTGACTAAGGATAATTGTAATGCACTTAATAAACTATAGACTGATAATCAACGGATATTTTAGAAGTTAAAACAGATTGAGGACAAATGGCATATTGCATCTGCAATTTCATCGTTGGTGCTTTTAGCTAATGATAAATTACAATATTTTGAAATGAAGGAGAAGGAGCTCCAGTTGGATTAGGAATAACTGACTCCCAAGATACTGTGTTTTCCGATGCAGGAATAACTCCTGAAGTTGTTCAATGCAAGGGGGTTAACATTCCCAATCACCCTAAAGCATCTATAAGTCATATTGAAATTATCAACATCTTGCCGGTCCATAGATAATGTGTGGTCTATAAAACAACGAATGCACTAAGGTATCCAAGTTGGTGCATTAATTATATCCTAAAAATAGTAGTCCTGCATCCTAAGTTTCACCAGGAAACAAAAAGATATTATAATAGATGATACTCATGTATATTCATACTTCAAATTTTAAAAAAATAGGATATGCTTCAAAAAGGAATTACATTGAGGAAGCAGAGCAAAGAGCCAGCCAATGAACCTCCAACAGCAAGGAGTGCCAGAAATCGAAAGTCAAATATTGCCTGCGCAAATACAGATAAGCAATGAGCAATAGATATGTGAAACAACAATAAAATCTCACAAGTGAGGTCTAGGGAGGATAGTATGAATGCAGACCTTACCCCGACAAGGTAGAACAATAGATAGGTGAAACATACATTAATTTTCTATTCGCATGGAACAGTGTCAATTCTTGATACCATCTTGTAGTGTGATTCTATGTTTTGAGAATAAGGACTTGTAAACCTCATCTTTCATGAAACAATTGTTAAAACTGCTAAATAGCTCTTCCTTTGCTTAACCCACTTCTATATGGGCATATCATATTCTTAATTTTCTTATTGCAATTATAGTACAATTGCGTAAAACAAGCAGGATAAATTAAAATAGTTTAATGGATGATTGAACCAACAGGCAGAGCTAGTATTTGAAACTTATAGATTTGGGATTTTAGCCCCTTTTTAAGTTAACAGATTCAAAATTAATGTAATTTATAGGAAGAGTTTGAACCAGAGAAGAAAATAAAGAAGAA
Organism: Solanum medicagineum; assembly: GCA_026153255.1. NCBI lineage: Eukaryota > Viridiplantae > Streptophyta > Magnoliopsida > Solanales > Solanaceae > Solanum > Solanum medicagineum. Next base: position 1,751,376 of record JAPFFP010000012.1, on the reverse strand, counting down.
GAAAATAAAATTTGTACCCTTTCGATGGCTGATTCAGTGTTCTGAACAAATCTAACAAGTGGGTTACGATCGGGATTTTCCATGAATCCATTTTGAGGGGTTTTAGAAGAATCAACCAAGGCCACTTTTGGTGAGGATAATATACTCCCAATTTCTGTGGACGATGATGATTCGTGAGAAGGCATAGCTGATGATGATGATGATGCAAGTATAGTAGGCAAGCGTCTATAGTTTCTTCGGATTTGAAGATTAGAAATGGAAAAAGGCACATGGGTCAATGAAACTGAAGTTAGTGCAGCCATTGAAGATGAACAGAGAGAGATATTTTTGTGAATAAAGAGTTCAGACATGTAACTATCAACAGCAAATGCCACTTGTGTTTTATCAGACTTTTGGCGGGTATAATATCTCTGGGAAAAAAAATATTCTACTTAATTGAATTTATAAAATAATGACATATATTAACAAAAATATTTAAAAAGAAAATTTACATCATATTTATCTTCTACTTTCTCGGTATTTTTACTTGTCCCCTATTAACTTGGCACGAGAATCAAGAAGTAATAAATGAAGGAATAATTTTAACAAATTACTCTTTGAATATAATAAATACAATATCTTAGAAAATATAATAGAAAAATGATTATTATTATTATAAGGATAAATTAAGAACTAAGTGCAAAATTATCTCTAATTTCATAAAGTTGACAAGTATTATTAGACATTCGAAAATAGTACAACGGACAAGAAAGATGGACGGAAGGAGTAGAAACTATAAAAGTTAAATAAATGAAAGAGCAAAAATGAAACAAGTTTCAAACATTCACCTTGAACTTTGAATAATTCAAATATTTAAACATCGAAAAAAGTCTCAAAAATTCAAATAATTTGGAACGAAGGGAGTAACATCTTTTATTAGTGTGTTTTACCGGTTCATAAGAGATGCAGAATTATTTAAAAAAAATTTAATTGATTTTATAGTAATTCTTTTCAATTGATCATATAATCATATTCTAAACGTCCTAAACTCTTTCTAATAATTCTCTGTTTTTATATGAATTTTTTTTAGATTATAAATAGTACTTACTTAATAGTTTTTCTCTAAAAAAAAATTAGTAACCTATTATTGCTAAAAGAAAAAAGGATAATTTCAAATCTCAATAAACAAATTTATTTATAATAAATATACCCCTCTTTTTTATTGGCTATACAACATATTTAGTGTTTGTTAGTAATAGTATGATGTATATCTTGGCATAAGTCATATATTATTGATTACGTTGAACTGGATGTTTGAACATCATTATTTAACCATAATGTGCATCATTTTGTGCATGATATTTTTTAATATAAAAAAATTTGACTATCTATTTCAAATTTGATTGTTAAAACTTGAGTTTAGTATGTTTTTAAACTTTTCATTGAAATGTATTACAGGATATGAATTTCAAGATTGAAAGAATCATTTATGATACAAACACCAATTATCGTGATGTAATTAAGATTGCGAAAAAGAAGATTTCAATTTAATATGTTCTTATGATGTAATGTGTTCTTATGTATGTATGTATGTATAATGGTTTGAGATGCTAGTATTACTTGTAAAACATCATAGATGTACTGTTTTGTAATTTAATTTTAAGAGAAGACATAAATTCACTATTGATGTTGTCTCGAATTTTCAAAAAGACACCCCAACTTTGCGGGCGACCTATTACCCGATGAATCTATTCAATTTCTTTGTAAATACCCTATTCTGATCCATTTTCTCATCATCTGTAGTGCATTTTAAAGCGCGTGTTTATCAATCCCTATTATTTTATTAATTTAATTTGAGAAGGTGGGTCCAATGGACCCGATTCATTTCTTTTCTAAAAGAAATTTTGGCCTTTTCATTTCTCAGTCTTCTTCCACTTTGTCTCTTGGTTTTCATTTTCTTCCAACACAGATTTTTAGTCTCTTCTTTCCCATATTTGTTCATCGATACACGTAGTAGTTGGGTAAACAAAGAATTGCAAGTTAACAGGTTAGGTGTTCATATTTTTGTGTATTTCTTAAAGTTTATACCTTTTTGTTGTTATCGTATTTATGCTTATTTGGGATAAATGCATGTTTAGTGTTCACTGGGAAATAAAGTGAGGAGATTGATGTGATGACAAGCAACAACAATCGATATCCTTTACCGACTGGTCAACCAACAAGACCACTCAACACCACAAAATGTTTCTGGAAGGCGGACCTCTAATAAGAATATACCCATTTGCTGCTAGATGCTACTTCTTAACTCGCTAACTTTTTCACTTTTTTCTTAGATATAGCACAATCATCAAATCGTTTGTTTTTTATCCTTTCTTCAACAAAAAAATGCAGAATTCTGATAGAACCAAAAGCACAAATCAGCTCGTAAAGCTAAAAATGGGGAACCATAACAGCTGTACCATTATTCACAATTCCATTAAAGGAACATGGAAATGTCTCCTAAACAAAAGAGGAAAGACAAAATGGGATTCCAAGTCAGTGGAGCAAAATATACCACTGAACCCACTACTGTTGTAGTGCTATGTAACAGTAGGCACCAACTTAGTAAAAATAAATATGTTCTCAAACTTGTTCAATAAGAAGTACATATACAGTTCCCAGTCGATGACAGACGGCTAACCATTGCAACTGAAACCCAATGCTTCTTCTCTTTCATCTAATGATACTATTTAACCGAACACGAAGTTTAGAAAGTGAGGAAACACCATACTATAAACACCAACTAAATATCAAACCACACCAGAATTACCATTAAAATCTTATGCTCTCCAACAACCCTGTCATTCTCAAACCAATAAAAAAAATGACAGTTAAAATTTCAAGAATTATCAAACATACTAAAGTCTCAATCTTTTGGATGACAAAGTTGAAAAAAGGAAAGCTCATAATAATAACTATAGCCTTCAAATTTGACCAAAAAGTAATATAGTAATAAACAATCTCAATCCAAATCCCACAACAACATACCACTGTAATCCACAAGTGCGGGTATAAATGTGCGTAGACCTTATCCTACGACATAGAAAAATTATTTTAGATACACACTGGACTAAAATAAAGCATATCCAAACAGGCTGAAATACCACCAATCGAATAAACAAAACAAAAAATCACAGAATATACAAAAAGGAAACAACTTTATTAGAATAAAACAAAATAGATCCAAAAAAATAATACCTCAGGAAGAGAAATGCTTTTTCCCTTCACAATCAGGACTTTCATTGAAATTCTTAGAAGGATATTTAGCAGTAACCATTCCAACCTCAAAAACCAAATTCTCACCACTAGATCTGATTCCCGTTATTCCCCACCACTTAAAAAAAGCCCTCACACTAATCCCATCAAGCTCCGCAATACGATTCTCAACAATTTTACCTCTAATTTTCTTCGAATACGTCGCAAGGTAGTTGTCCGGAGGAAGAGTAATCTTACACTTTTCACCCAGAGAAACCAGGAACTCGCCGGAACTGGAATTTAGAGAATACCCATTAACGTTTTTGGGAAGTAGACCAATGGGGAACCCGAATCTGATTAGCTCCTTGTGTGCCCCCGATAGTGCCGGATCCGGGTTCGAGTCCGGGTTTGTAGAGGATACAGAGACGGCGAACAGGAGAGGAATAATGGTGCAGATTACTAGGGTTCCTGCCATTTTTTCTTTGAGCTTCGCAAATGAAAAACTTTTTTTCTGGGAAGAAGAAAAAGGTTATTATTATTTGTGAACAAGTGATATAGAAAGGGCCACGTTCCTATTCTATTTGAAGTTCGATATTTATATTAAAATTAAAATTAAATCAGATTGATATATTGTGATGATTATTTTTAATGAAATTTTTATAAATAATTTAGATTTAAAACTTAATATGAATTATAATTTTTTCAAATGATAGTGTTATAATATAAATGCATATTATATATTTGCTAAGTTACGTAATTTACCCAATTTAATTTAGAGAAATTATATATTTAATCACTTGTCAAAAATAATAAAATAATTAATCTAATCTACAAAATATGATAATTTTAATTTTAACGATAAAACTTATACAGCAAGAATTTATGATCATACATATTCAATGTTAGTTTTATAAGTAGAATAACAAATACATATTCAATATTAATTTATATTTATCTTAGTGAAACAGAACCGAATGTATTAAAATCAAAATAATATAATATCATTCATATATTACAACAATAATAATAATTACGTTTCAATCGTTACCAATCTTTTCTCATACAAAATACATAATGTACATATGCTTCATTTTGATGGTGGAAGTACACAATATAGTGCAAGTAAATCTATATATTTGCAATTTTGCATAGCCATTTTTTCTTCAATTACAAATATTTTTGGTTTTTTTTTTTCTAATAGTGAAAAATTCATCTTAGAGCACTAGATTCCAATATTATAAGGATTGAGGAATGTTCCAACTTGAAAGTTCAACATTTTTGACAACCTTTGAAACACTCTCCAACACTTGGAAAGGTAAAATATCTCCAATAACAACAACTTTCTTGGTCTCCAAATCTACTTGGTACATATCTACTCCTGCTTTCAAAAAAAAAAAAAAATGGATTTAGTAAATATTTATACCGCTAGCTAAGTATTAAAGCTTGATTCATAATTACGCAAGAATTTCTTTGTATCACGTGCCTCGTGGGCTACATAATAGATCTTTCAATTTGAAGCAAGTTAAGATTGAACTTTGGAAGATGTTCCATTTAAATACATCTTAACTAGAATTTGTTCATAATATCAGGTTGCAAGTCAATATAAAAAAGATGAATTGAGGAAGATTGAAATCTCACAGAAACTACGAATAGGATGAATCTTTATGGGAAAAACTATCTCATGTATTAATCAAAAGTCACTCAAACTTAAAGATTAATTTTTATAAATTGATAATTAAAGAATAGTTAATTAATTAGATGATCTAAAACATATAAATTGAGTAAATTGAGTAACTTGTTATATTTACCTTCCATTTTGGAGATGTGTTTCTCAACTTTCCTTGCACAACCATTGCAATGTATGGAAACTCTTAGCACCACTATCTACAACATTCAAATAATTAAGTTCAATTATAAGGCTTCACATTCATATTTTCATTTCTTAAAATGATATTTCCCATTAAAATCAATCAAATTCATACACAAAAATATTGTCCAAATTAACTAACTCAATGGAAGATTTTTTAAGATTGCAACAATATGTTTAACTAAATAAAAAGTGTGTTCTCTGCGATGATAAAAAATGATGATCACTCAATTCAACATGATATCAAAATAAGCGAAGTGACAACTAAGTAATTTCACCCCATTATCAAAACTTAAAAAAGATTTACACATTTTTGGCATGGGAAAAAGAATCAAACTCCACACATGAAGAGTATAAGCGGAGACAGAATTTCGACTTTATAGATTTTAGGACGTCAATTTCAAGTGCTAATAATTGAGCTCTAAATTCAAGATGTACACATATTCAATCAAATTCTTAACACATATATATACACACACTATTTAAGTGCAATATAACTATTAGATTCAGACATAATTAAGTAAATAAAAGCAAGTTTATCCCTTCTAACTAGACAGGAAGATGATGAAGAAGATTCTTGAAAACATATTTACCTTGGGCTTCAATTGGAAAGATAGAGTTGGAGGTCCTACATCAATAACATCCTTCAATCTCATCAACTTATGTCCATCATCTTGATTTGATGTATTAACATTCATCAATGGCTTCTTTTCAAATTCATCATCACCATGGATTCCAAATTCATTGGAGCAAAAACAAGATCCTGGTCCAGAAGAAGAAAGAGTACTAAAACAATCTAGAACTTTGCCAAAATTGAGCTTCCTCATTTCTACAACATCAAATCTTTGCCTACATAAAAATAAAACTAATACAAGGTGAAAGTGAACAAATATTTATAGTTCATTGGGATGAAAGAAAAATTTCAAGAAAAAAAAAGACAATGAAGATATTGATGATGAGAAGAGAAGGGGAGATTGGACTCCACACCCCATTTTTGTAGGGAAGAAAAATTAAGTAGAAGATGGGGTCACATAGAACTTGATGAGTTTGATATTTAATATTCTTAATATTGAACTCCTTATAATTTTAAAATTATGATATCAAAATTTAATACTAATCCAATTTTAATAATGTCATATGTATATATATCTATGTTCTCCGTCGAAAATATTGAGCACAAACATTCATATATCTAGCTATGAGAATAAAACCATAAATAAATTTAAAGGTCTGACGATCGGTTCACGTAATCTCAACTATTTTTATATAGTATTGATTTAAGATTAGTATAAAATTTATAAATTTTAAATTCGAATATGTATTTTAACAAAACAAGGTGAAGACACTTATAAGCCTGTAGCGAATATCGAATGAAAATCTTTTTAAAAAAAAAAACACATGAAATTCATGCATATCGGACGGGAACGATGGCGACCCCTGAACTCGCGTCATTCTGCGCATGACATTAGAAAAGCTCAGATCCTTGAAATCTCTATCACAAGTCTCAGCTGTAGCATAAGTGAACCGAGGCATGAAAATGACCATTCCAACTTAAAGGGATTTGACATGTGATGTTGAACTAAAAAGTAGTACAATTTGAGAGACAAATCCTCCGACATATTTAAGGGACTTCATGTGAGATTAGGTGTTAGGTACAGTTAGAGCATCTAGTTCATGTGAATGAGAAGTATAATTGTATACACATAATATCAAAGTGAAAAATGAGAAAAAAAAAATTGTGAGTAGACTATCTACAAGTTTGGTGTGATGAGATCGATCAAAAAAAATTTATGATGATACGACATAAAGTGTTCCTAAGCATCTTATTAATAATTATAACAAGATTTTCATTAAGAAAATTCGTCATCCATATATACAAAATAATTTTAATATATATATATATGTATGATTCTTTTTTGCAGCAAAGAAAATTAGAATAAACCCCTTAGGACTTATAGCTCCAATATTATATATTTCAAGTATGACTAATGAGATCGATCAAAAAAAATTTATGATGATACGACATAAAGTGTTCCTAAGCAT
>JAPFFP010000012.1:1722216-1744153 GCA_026153255.1 Solanum medicagineum | reverse complement strand
GACTTATAGCTCCAATATAATATATTTCAAGTATGACTAATGAGATCGATCAAAAAAAATTTATGATGATACGACATAAAGTGTTCCTAAGCATCTTATTAATAATTAGAACAAGATTTTCATTAAGAAAATTCATCATCCGTATATAAAAAAAAAATTTAATATATATATGTATGATTTTTTTTTGCAGCAAAGAAAATTAGAATAAACCCCTTAAGACTTATAGCTCCAATATTATATATTTCAAGTATGACTAATGAGATGATATGGTCACTCAAGTCAAATATAAAGGAATAACTAGCTAGACCTTATACTTTTGTACCATCAAATTAAAATGTTAATAAATTTAGCATATGCTTTTTTCTTCCTCTTTTATACGACACTTTTTATTTTGAGACGTCGTTTAAAAGAAAAGATAACTTTTGAAATTTATTGTCTAAAATGATTTTTAAATATCTATGGGCCTAAGATTCATTTTATTAAGAGTAAAAAGAAATTTAAAGTTAAATTATTTATTATTACAGTAAAATGATAATTTTGGGATGAACTAAAAATGAAAAGTGTGTTGCTTAAAATGGGACAGAGAAAATAATATATTACTAGTACTATATTTCAGTGGTGCTCTCCATGTAAATTGAATCTTTATTTCAGATGTCTTTTTTCTTTTCTTTTGAATGAATGGACAATTTAAATGACGTTTTCTAATCTATAATCGAAATTTTAAATGTATTTAACCAAAGAATATGAAAAATTATTTATTGCAAATTCACATGATTTGAACTCTTTTTTTTTTCTTTCTATAGCTGGCCTTTTCGTCTTGTAGCATTAAATTCAATTGTTCAAAGTCCAAAATTTACTTTGAAATATAATTTCTTAAGAATTCTTTTTTTTAAAAAAAAGTATTTCTCAAATGCAAAAAAAAAAGGAATAAACCGTCCAAAAACTGACATAACAATTTATTAATTTTTATGGTGTCAATGAGTGGTGTTTTTTTATACATATATAGGTTTGACTACTATGAGGTTATTTACAAAAGAATGTTACACTTGTCCTTTGTAAAGTTGTGTAAAGACTTTTAAAAAGAACTTAAATTAGTTAATTTGAGCTATTCCATCCATTGCCTTAATGGTTTGTGTTGGATGCTCAAATTATTTAACATGGTATTAGAGTCAGATTTTAATAAATTTATTTACTTTCAGATTTTAATAAATTTATTTACTTTTTTATATACATATATATATATATATAAGATTAAAAGATAATATACTTATTAAGCTTTAGTAAAATTTTCAGACTCGATAGTGCTAGTGATGCTAGACGATATTTCGTCACAGAGAGAGATTGATATTCTAGTACTTAACTATTTAAACAATGTTTCCTCTCGAAAACATTTGATAAAATTTATGCGATAAGAGAAGATCAACATGCTTTTAGAAATGAATAACACATATTATTAATTAAAAAATCACTATCTTCACTAAAAAATATCTGTTGATTGTTCTGATTGATGTTTTGATTGAATCACTAAGAAAAGAAAAAATATATAATTACTATTTTCAGTATTTCAATAAAAATTTTATTTTTCACCAAATAAATTTTCAACAAAAATAAAATGAAAATCATATTTTATATATATTGTCCACCAAAATTCCTCTTTGCCTCCCTTAAATTAAATTAATGAAAAATCATATTTTAAAATATATAATTTTAAATTAAATTTACATTTAAGGGAGGCAAAGAGGAATATTTAGTGGATAATATAGACATACATAGTGACATACTAAGGGGTCTACAATGAGTTCAAAGAAATTGTCTACATGTACAAAATTATTATACCATATAGTGTAGAGTAAGGGTAGATGTTATTAAATTATTTGGGGGGGGGGGGCATGAGCTCCATTGTTGGTTCTTTAAAATTATGTATTTTCATCTCAGTTGAGTGGGGTCTAATTTGGTCCATGTGATATGGGTTATTTGAATAAAAAAAGAGGAAGAAAAGGACAAATAAATTCAAGAAATAATTCATGTTATCCATGTGTCTTTCACAAAAAGGAAGTTGGAAATTTTGGATGTGTTCTTTTTTGTTTGTTGAAAAAATTAAAGGGGTATTATAAGTGTTTATCAAAAGTATAAGTGTCCTTTTAGAAGCTAGAAGAGTTTAACTTTATATTAAATGGGAGTTTAATATACTCCAATGTCACTAGATTTGTTGACTACTAGTTGTATTGCACTCACTATCAACAACAAAAATATACGGTATGATTTTACAAGTGGAGTTTGAGTAAAATAGAATAAACACAAATAAGAATATGTTTTATATATAATATGAAATATGAAACATGTATATGTCTGAATCATCTCAACCCGATTCCCTTATCTTGTCTATTACAAAAATTACTCTCATCTTGTCTCATATATCGTCGTTTCTAATTTTTCTCTTCTAGTATGGTCGCACATCCAAATATCCTTATATATTACTACTTACACGTTTTGAACGTGAAACTTTTTGATTGATCAACTCTCGACCTCATGCAAAGTAAATGATCTAACCACTATTTTAGAACTTACAGTTAGATCTCGGCCACATGTTCTTATCACATAAAACATCAAATGCTACCTTCCATAATCCATGTCACTCCACTATGATGTGTGACATTATTGTCTACTTCTCCACTTTCATAAATTATTGATGATCCAAGATACTTGAATTTTCTTCCTCCCCTTAAAAATAACCAGGGCCTAAGGTGAAAATAAAATGGAGGCCTTAAACTTTAAAAAAAAATACATTTTCTTACGAATTTAATTCTTCGATCTCTTTTGAAATGTAAAATTGTTTAAAAAAATTACAATTAATTTCATTCAATAATTCTTTTCTATCATATACAATCATACTCCAATTGTGTCAAACTTATTCTAATTATTCTTTCTTAATAAGTCTTTCTTTCTATAAGACATAAATAATCTTCACTGTAAATAGTATTTACTTCGGATTTTTTTTCCTAACTTATTATTACTATAATAAAAATTGAGGCCCCTCAAATTTGGGAGCCTAAGGCGCTTGCCTTTTTCCTAATACTGTCGAGCCACTCCTGAAAATAACTTGTATATCATCCTCACTTCTACATCCGCCTTATGCAACACTTCTCCAATGTAACTTTTTAAATTTTAATCAATAAGCATCTACTAGTTTTCTTTGTAACATACATAAAAATCGCAGTTAAGTAAATGTTCATGTCCATTGGTGATTGAGTTGTGAAAGTGCAATAATGAAGAATATTTAGATTAATAAAAATAGCTAAATTATGGTTACTTTTGAAACAGTGGCTAAATCATGATCAATAGTATGAAAAGTGGCTATATTTTCTATTTTTCCGATTTTATCGGCTTTTTAGTACATGGACAATCCAAGAAGGTTGGGCCCATAGCTCTTGGAGGAACAGATCATTGTGGGCCTCATCATCAGATTCAACTTTTTGTTGGGCCCAATGTCAAGAAGGTTGGGCCCATATACAGTTCTTTGAATTGGGCATTCATCCCCTCTTATGAACAACAAGGGACATTTTTAGAGCAAGAAAATTCGACACATCGACTCGGAATTTAAAGGCTAAAGCTAAAGAAAATATATGAAAATTGGGTCAACTTTGGTTAGTAAAAGTGATCGAATGATCATTCTCTTTAATTATCTTAATATTTTAGGGTGCGCGATACAGTCGTTAGCTGCTTAGTCTCATCCGAGAGTTCAATCTCGTTGCTCATTGCTTTTTTTTTTAAAAAAAAGAAAGGGGTCGTTTTAGGCTCCTTCCGTTCCACTGCATAGCCGCGTTAGCAGGTACTATGCGCCCTTTGTCCCACACATCTAACCAGATCCCGTGGTTCATCGGTTTCACCGAAAACTCTCATTTGTTGAAGCAAGAGCATAGTGTGCTTTAGGCACTGAGTAAGAAAAGTCTCTTCTTTCCTTTTGGTTTTATCCTTCCGTTGAAATGTACACACTTAGGTACATGTCACATTGATACCTAAGATAATGTTAGTAATTAATATGGATGTAAACATCACATTTATGATTTTAAGAATTTATACTACCGATTCAATTAATTTAGATTAACTAAAAGATCATTTTTGATATTTTAAAAATACCAAGAGCAATTAAAGTTGTGGTCCTATTTTATAGACTAAAAAGAGAAATTATACATATACAAAGATATGACTAATACTTCAATAGAACAAAAAGTTGTAGCCAAAACTTCAATTTTGCAGTGATATCTAATCAAGCTAAAGTGCTATATTGGGTGCATTGTTATTGTTTATTTTAAAACTATCACTCGAGTTATTTTTATCGAGCCAAAGATCTATTAGAAATAATATTTTATTTTCCAATATAGAGGTAAGTTTGCGTACACTCTACCCTCCTTAAATTCATTTTTAGAACTACATTGGATATGTTATTCTCCTTTATTTTAAAATTTTCACCTAGTAATGAAATTAAATTTTTATTAAAAAAAATTGAACAGATAAAAGTAACCATGTTTGAGAATTTTAAATCGGATGAATTTTGCTATAATAAAATTATTGAATATGAATGGAATTGAATTTCGCTATGAAAAAAATTATTAAATGTTCAGTTTCAAATTTAGAACAACAATAGACTTCTAGTTATCTTGTTACACTTTGAAAATTACCAAAATACCCCTGATAAAAGATTGCTTGCATAACCCATTTTTTCAAAATTTTTTGACAAATACGAGGCGGAATATCGATCAGGTAAAAAATTGTGTGGGAAAGTGGTCTTGGTTGAATTTTAAGCCAACGGATCAAAAGATAATTTTTTTGGAGTAAAATTGCAAAACCAGAAGGATACACGACAAGTTCGCGTCGCGGACCTGCTCCGTGATATTTCATTTTTTAGTTTTGTTCAGAAAATGGACTAAACAAGTGTGATTTACATAAAAACACATAAAATGCATTTGACGAACGCGATTTATGTGTTATTTTATAGAAAAACGATTTCTATACATGTTTTGAGTTTTCATTAAAAAAATGAACTGAAATGGAACAAGTCTACGTCGTGGACTTGCTCCATCATGGTACTTGACATTTAGTTTTAAAAAGCAAACTCATTCTAGTCCTTTGCCACCCATCCTATACTAAAAACCCATCGTTTTAAGGTCGTTTACACCCAAAATTTGTAACCTACGCTCATGCTCCTTCACTTTTCACGTACAACATTCAAAGAAAAGTAACTAGGGAGAAAAAAAAAAGAGCTAGGGCTTGAGAAACCTCCCGAATTTTTCGGAAAAATTCATGCCAAGGTATGTAAGGCCACTTAAAATTCTATTTTCATGTCAAATCTATATTGCTTATCAAGATTATTTCTAGTCAAGAGTCAAGTCAATTTCATTTCTATGATTTATGGAGAAATTTTAGAATCTTATTATGAAATTTTGTTTTTTTTTTTTTATTATTATGTTAAAAACTTCATCCTTAGGTACATTTCTATATATTCTTGAAGTATTACTATTTACAAGAATTCCAAATGAGTTTTAAGAACCATTCCATTATCATACTTTAATTTCATTGAAAAGTTATCCAGTCCACAATATGAGTTAGTTTCAAGAAGAACCTCAGCATGAGTTATACAAGTAGCCTATTTACTATATTATCTTTTGAGCATAGCATATTCTTTTCGAAAGAGTGGTCCAGTTAGTTAAGGTATTTTGCATTACTATTCATCATACGTGAATTTCAGAGTTTCAGGGAACTTGACAGTTCCAAATGCATTATTTTATCAGTAAAGAGCATGATTTTTTTTTTAATGAAAGCATTACCAATTATGAGAAAGAAAAGATAGTTTAAACAAAATATAAAGAGCTAAGTGACATGGCCCGCGCGCATTTTGCCAAAATTTTGCGCCGTACGACCTTTAGATTTAAACTCTAAGGCCGTAACAAAAGGCTCCAAGTAGCAAATTTTCAATATCAACCTAAAGAGGGATATTTTTACAATTATTGAGCACAATACATGTTTTGGGAGTAGTATTGAGCACCGATGTGGGTACAAATTTAGATAACTCCAACCCCATAAACGATATAGCCAGCGCAGGATAGGATTGTACCAGATGTACAACTCCTCATATGCCAATGAGATGACCCAGTTTAGATGGATTCATAAGTTAAGCTTTCCCCTTATCCTGACAAGGTATTGGATTGCTCTAGCAACATGAGCAAGACGTTGTATCATCATGATGCTCATAGTGATGATTTGCGATTAGAGAAACTTCCCAAGTTACAATATATATATATTATTTTCAAATACAGACAAAGTTGCATTTATTTATTAATTAAATCAGATATTTTGATATGATGCATTACTTATGTTACTGAAAATTTCTACATTAAATTTATGATTTGAGCATTGTATCATGAGTTTTCTTGTTTTTGACTATTTTACATACTCGTACATTCCACGTACTGACGTCCTTAAGTCCTTTGGATCTACATCATTTTACAATGCAGACACATGTGACAGAGCCCCTCGGTAGATGTATCATCAGGCGATCCGGCATTTCTACTTAGTTAGTGGTGAGACCTTTTTGCAGTCAGAGGCTCGTTGATGTTATTCTTTTCAGTTTCAGTTATTTTCTTTTAGTTTAAAGTACTCGTGCCCTGTCGTGGTATCCACTTTTTGGTCATATGACTTGCAGAGGCTTCATAGACTAGTAGACAGGATTTCAATATCTCTTTCAGATTGTTAACTTCTCAGTTGGTCTGCTTTCAGATATTGATTTAGTAGTTGTTTTTAATTCTAGTCTATCATTATTGCTTGAGTCTTCCGCTAAATAAAGTAGTTAGGTCAAATAGCTCACTTGAGATCAAAAATAGTTTTTAAATATCGACCACATCTAGAGTGTAAATTCATAACGTGACATATCTAAACACCTTTTGTCCATGGAATAAAAAAAATATTTGATTATACTATAACATACAAAATCTTGGTAACTTTACATAATAATGATCAACTCTCATGAAAATGAGACATCAAATGAGAGCAGTTGCATGTGAACTCTAAACATAAAAATCTAAAATTAAAGTGATATTCATTTAAAAAGGCCATTTGCTTTTCTTTTTTCTTTTTCTATAAGCTAAATAAATACTATTCTTACTATTTTTAACTTTAATTAGTTGGTCCATGCCACAAACCAAATCATTATAAAATAATATATTTTAAGTTTTGTTTAAAAATCAGCATTAAATAAATATAGATAGCTGTCCCCATGATGGTGGCTAATTATAACTTTACAATTTTTTTAATAATAAATTGGATAACGAAAATTTTATTATGTATTTTTTATTTTTTATTCGATGTTTATTATTTTAATTAAATGTAAGTAAACATATTGTGTGACCTATTTTTGATGACAATATTATTAGTAAGATATTTTTTATTTTTAAAAAATTGAAATCAAACTAAAAAATTCTAATTAAAAGTGAAAAATTTCCACTAATTCCATGACAAACCATATTAGTACTTCTTGTATTGCTTTTCATGAATCATTATTGTATTAGTCATAATTAAATTAAATTATTAATAGCTTTCCACCGTTATGGGACCCATGTCAAGCATGATCTCTTGTAAAATTAATAATAATTATAAGTAATCTATAAGCACGTAAAGGGAGGAATAATAATATTTTTTGTTATTCAATTTTTGATAAATTTTTATTTGATGATAGTTGATTAGGCATATGCATGTTGAATTTTTGATTAAATGAAATGTACTTTAAGATATTTATTTGGAACTCTTTATAAATTTGCTGAATTATTAACCGTCATAATCTATGTTATTTAATAAAGCAGGTGTAATACTAAATTTGTACTACTTTCTCAATATTGAAGGATAAATAAAATAATGTATGTATAATATATTAAGTTTGTATTTTTTTTCTCAATATTTAAGGGAATATATTGTTAAAAATGATATTTTCCATTCTTAAAATGGACAAAAATTATGTTTTAATTAAACGTTAAATATATTTAGAGACGTCCAAAAACTAAAATATATCAATAGCTAAAGAATCAAAAAATGATATTGTCCCATATATAGATGGTTTTTAATGTAAAATTAAATATGAAAACTCCACCTAATTACAGTTACTAATTACTCTTATGAAGACATTAACTTCTTAATTGAAAGAGGCAAATAAATACTCATTCATTTATAGTCCTAATTTAACGTCTACTCCCTTCGTTTTGTTTATATTACTAAAAGTAAATGTGTCAATTTTTTTTTTAATTTTTATGAGTCAAAGATAAAATTTACGTATATCTTAACCTTTGCAAATTCATATCTAAAATTACAATCGAATATATTATAATTATTATTACTTTTGACACACAATTTAACAACGGGAAGAATTTCTTCTAACTTATTCATGGAGAATCAAGTAGGTATCTTCTTACCAATTAAACAAATTCTAAATGCTAGGATGGATCTTTAAATTTTTTAGTATATTAATCTCTTCAACAACAATCAATGCTAAGAAAGCAGTGGACACCAAAACTCAGCGCTAAAAGAAAAGTCATAATAAATAAAAAATTAATCATAATAGTATTAGACAAAAGGGAATTGCTCGAATGGTAAACACATCTTATTTCACAAATTGAAAATTGTGAGATAGGGAAGTAGAAATGATAGAAATAGTGATGGAGCAAGGATTTTTAAGAAGTAGATACATAAGAAGATTCGACATCCATTATATATGGATAAAAAAATTATTTTTACTATATAAAAATAATATATAATTTTTCCCTGAATGAGATTCAGATGAACCCCCTAATTGCCATGTCTCTTTGCCAATGAATGGCATGACAAGAACAACAACAACAAACTACCCAGTGAAATCTCATAAGTGAGGGTTTGAAGAGGGTAAAATGTATGTAGACCTTATCACTATCCAGTGCGGATCCATAATTTTTTTTAAGAGGGTCAAAATTTAAGAAATAGACACATGAACTAATAGAAAGAGATTCGACATCTATTATATATAGATAAAATTATTTTTGTTATATAAAAATAACATAATTTTTCATCAAATCTTCCACTGCCACTGTCACTATCACTACTGCTATCACTATATCAGAGAAATAGCGATATTGTTTCCGATATGGATAGAGATGATCACAAAATGGGAAAATTGAACTCAAACATTAGAATTTCCGATATAAAGATTATCCATTATATATCATTATATTATATAAAAATAAAATTGGAAAAATAATAATATATGGAGTAAATATTTTTCTTATTATGGGCAATTTGAGGGGTATTTGTATAATTTCACAGCCGCCATGTACGACCTGTCCCCATAGCAACATTCCAAAGTCCACCACCCGTCAATTCAAGCAGAAGAAGACACACAGTTTCTACCTTGTATCCGCGGAGCACCCTATATTTTCTCCCTTCGCTTTCTCTCTCTACATTTTTTTGGGCCAAAAGAGGAAGCATTCTGAGCTGTACGAAAGCTGTTTGTTTCCTCCAGTTTCATCGATCAAGGTAACTTCCATTTTTATACTATTTTTAGTGTTTTTTCTGTTTTGTTACACTATGAATTTTACCAGATCTGATGTAGTACAAGTTTGAAGTTTGAAGTTTGATGGTTGTGTGAGTCGGTTGATTGTTTTTACTTGAATTGATGGTTTGTTGTGTGGTTTTTGGTTTTTTTAAGTTGAGGAAAAAGGGATTTGGTTGCTGTTTTATGTGGTAGTTGAGGAAATAGGGCTTTGATTGCTGGTTTGTGTTACTCGAATTGACTGTTTTGCTGGAATTGATGAGGTTTTGTGTGATTTTATATGGCTTTGGTTGCTGGTTTATGTGACTTTTTCGAAAATGAGTTTATGTGACTTTAATTGATTGTTTTGATGGAATTGATGAGGTTTTGTGTGATTTTATATGGCTTTGGTTGCTGGTTTATGTGACTTTTGCGAAAATGAGTTTATGTGACTTTAATTGATTGTTTTACTGGAATTGGTGAGTTTTTGTGTGATTTTATAGGGATTTGATTGCAGGTTTATGTGACTTTTAGTGTGTTGTTTTTGTTGTTGAAAGTGAGTTTATGTGATGTTTAACTGAAATTGATGAGTTTTTGTGTGATTTTTGGCTGTAAGTTCAGAAAGTAGGGCTTTGATTGCTGGTTTATGTGACTTTAATTGATTGGTTTGCCGGTATTGATGAGGTTTATGTAATTTTTGGCTTTAAGTTGAGGAGATAAGGCTTTGGTTGCTGGTTTATATGACTTATTTGATCTTTAAACTGGAATTGGCGATTTTCTCTGTGATTTTGGCTTTAAGTTGAGAAAACAGGGCTTTGGTTGTTGGTTTATGTGACTTTAATTGATCATTTTACTGGAATTGATGATTTTTTGTGTGACTTTTGGCAGTAAGTTTAAGGAGATTGGGCTTTGATTGCTGTTTTTTTGTGAAGAGATGGCAAACCGAAGGGAGGATGAGAAGAATGAAAGAACTATACGGAATCTGCTTAAGCTTCCCGACAATCGCCGATGTATAAACTGTAATAGTTTGGTAAGTTTGATCTATCTTGTCGGTTATATGAATCCTCTATGTTGGTTCTGCTCTGCTCTCTTTAATACTCTCTGTATCTCATTTTAGGTTGGGGGAGTGTCAAAGTACCTAACTTCGATGTGAACTTGAATATAGATTCTTCCAAGTCTTTTGGAAACAAAATTTACATATTTGGATGTTCAATATTGAATTTATTAAGTCACCGTGGTTAATGATTCAAAATATTTTACTTGATCAAAAAGAAAAAACTGATTCGAAATATTTAATATGTTGGAACAAATCATGGTAAAATAGAAACTTCTGTGGATCTTCAAATATCACATAGAAAGGGACATAGGAGTAGTTATGCTTAATCAATCCGTCAACTACATCTCAAATCCAAAACTAGGTGGCAGTTGTTACAGGAATGCTCTGTATCTGTTCCATCCTGCTCTATTTATTTGTTTAGCATTTTGACCATTTTTCTATTTGGTCACTTTCTCTTTGGTCTTATTTTTGCCTTTTGAGCTGCTGAATTTGTTCTAGTATTTGAACTGTCTATTGTGCATGACCTTTGGTTTGGTCAATATTTGTTCCATTCTGCTCTATTGAATAGTTACCCAGTAAGCTTGGAACGATACAAAGAAGATTAGCATGACCTTTACATATAAGAATGATTAGAAAAGTAAGGCCAAGTTTTTAATGATGAACTGTCTTAACTAGGAGCGGAGGGATGGGGAAATGCATGTCCAATGTGGGCTTGTGTTTAGTATGTTTGCTTTGTTTACAGTGACTGCATTTCTCTCTAGCTTCGGATGTGACATGGTGTAAAGTGACTCACTAGGTTTGGATGTGACATGGTGTTAGCACAAGCAGATACCATGATATCCTAATTGGGTGAAACTCTAAATCTAATCATCACATCGGCTACCTCACCACTTCTTATCATTTCTTTTCTTTACTCTAAAGAGGACCTTCACTTGTAAAGCTACATTTGATTCCATTTTCTGAAAAAAAAAAAAGGAAGCTAGCTACATTTGATTCGAAAATACCACAAGTATTGCAAGTCTCGTTAAATTAAGTTTAGTTTGCTTGTTCATTTAATATTTCCAGGGGTCACTTTTTCATGCCATTCCAACAGTTTACAGATTTGAAATCTTCACATGGTACCGGGAGTTTGTGGTTATTACAAAAAAGTATGCTAACTTTCTTTGAAAAAGTTGAACATCTTCTGAAATCCAGAGGTGTGGCTAATAAGATGCTCTCTATGTGGAAGGAATGTATTAAGAGGAAGGGCTTAGTATTTACTCTGCATTATTTGCTTTTCTTAGAAAATATCCTTGTCAAATATAAATTTGGATGAGAAACATTAATGAGATAATATATAAGTTATATTTTAAAGTGAATTTTGAGGAATGCTATGCATTCAAGGGAAAAAATCTGCATAAAGAGATTTTCTTAGCTTAAGGAAGAGAAACGTCAACCATAGTGTGTAAGATAGCAATTGCATCCTATATTTCAAGTTTAAGAGAACACACACATCTACGGTGTTTTCACTGCTATAAACTTACTTCAACTCCTTTGTTTTTCTCTCTTCTTATCTTGGCGTGTTTTTGACAATATGATCCTTCAAGAATGAAGAGTTTTAGGGATCATTAGGTTGAAGGATTAAGAACAATTATCCCAGTGTAATATCCCACAGAAGAATATGCAATGTTTGGTTTGTGGAATTAGAAAATAATTCCCGGTAACTAGTGTTTGTTGACTGTACTAAATGATATCCACATTAAGTTGTGCGGATGTGGGAGAGAATATGGAATAACCGCATAAAAGTTTGTGTTTATTAGCAATAAGAAGATTAAAGTATTTAAAATTTCATTGAAATAGGTAATTTATGCATTACATTCCTTGTAATATTACTTTTTACATACAATCTCTATGTTATTTTCACCATATAACAGTCTTTTTATTGTTATTCACTGGATAAATAATCCTTCTATTCTAGTTCCACATAATTAGAATGTGAACCAAATGACCTATTAATGGTTTGTTTTATGTACTTTTCCATATTCCACTTCATCAGTTAATTGACCTTATCTATCATGATGACAATATTTCTTCCACTGCTTATGATATATCTTTAGGCTTATACATTGACGTGATTTTCATTTGAAAAATATTGAGTATGCAAGCGCTTTTTCCAGCATACTTCTCCTAAAAAAAAGAAAGAATTAGACAGTGAGAGAATTGCCACATTGATTTTGGTCTGAATTTTCTTGTCTGTGTACGGCATACATATATATTTTAGATAAGAAACCCATTTAATAACTAAATATATCCAGTGTATATTATAGATAAAGATTGTCTCATTTCCTTTGATTTCATTTGATGAGATACAATATTGGAAATAATTCATGTAATAAATTCACTAGTTATGCAGATTTAGTGCCACTTTTAATTGCAATAATAATAGTCCTTGCATTAGTTATGTTGCAATTGGAACATTATTTTATACCTAAGTCGTCGCGGTGTGATGATACAACTATTAGCAATACATGTATTACAACACTTAAATTTCAAAATTGCCCTTTAAAGTATTAGGCTTATATTTAATACTTTTAAAATTAAAAGAAAGTTCTATCACAAAAAATTCATGTTGAATAGATGATTGATAAATGTACTTCTTTATATAACTAATAGTAAATACAGTAACCTACCGATCCGTTGGTCATCTTTCTATCATAATTCTTATATAACTTGTCTGTAAATTAAATGACTCATTAATGTATATACCTAGACGCTCCTGTTTCATTTCTTGGATGCTTTTTCTTCGCTTACATTTGTAGCCTTTCTTATTTGTCTGAATTTAGTTGCATAGCAGATTTCTTTAAATATTATCAAGAGTCGTTCTTATCTAATGAAATTACACAGACGTATAGTAATATGTCTGGTCGTATATCTCATATTTTCTGTCTAACAGGGGCCACAATATGTTTGCACTAATTTCTGGACATTTGTTTGCACAACATGTAGCGGTTTACAGTAAGTGCTGTTATTCATAAAATGTTGCAACCATCATTCTTCTGTGGTGCTTAAAAGTGTTTCATAGCACTAGAAACTCCTTTTAACTTTGAGTTCCTTGCTTCTTGTTAATACTGGCAGTCGGGAGTTCACCCATAGAGTGAAGTCGGTATCCATGGCAAAATTTACCTCACAAGAAGTTAGTGCCCTTCAAGGAGGAGGAAATGCGGTATGCATGCGTCTTTTGCCACAAGTGGCACACCTACTTCTGATGTCCTGTTCATTTTACTTTCATCACTGGTTGCCTGACTCCTTTATCCTTTTGCGTTTGCGGCTTTTTATTTGGGGGTGGGGGGTCATTTCCACAGAGTGCAAAGGAAATATATTTGAAGGAGTGGGACCCACAGCGTAATTCTCTCCCAGATGGCAGGTTTGTGATGTTAATAATATGTGGAGTATGTGTTTGATACTTATTATTGACCCAAATGCAGTTCTGATAGTCTCTGTGTTCAGTAATGTAGAGAGGCTTCGTGATTTTATTAAGCATGTGTATGTGGATAGAAGATACTCCGGGGAAAGGAGCTTTGAGAAACCACCAAGGGGAAAGATGGTGCATATTCTAGCCTGCTCATCCTCAATTTTGACCTTCATAGTAGCTTATGATGCTTCTTAGCGGCTATGTTGCTTGGAGTATTCAAAAATGTCGGCGGGTGCATATCAGGTTCTCCTGAAGTAGTATATTTTTGGAGAATCTGACACATTGCGGCATCGAAAGTTAAAGAGTCCATGCAGCTTAGCTTACAGGAGAAGAATATCTATGATCCTAACTTGAGCATATCTTCTTGGTCTAAAACTTTTGAGGTCCAATAGTTGAACTCGTTCCTTTTAATTTATATAATATTTTGATAATTGCAGTCTGAAGCCGAGCACCAGGGTGGCTCTCGAAGCCCACCAAATGAGGAAGTATATGAGCGTCGATATAGTGACAGACCTAGTCCTGGTGGAAGAAGTAGTGGTGGAAGAAGTCCTGGGTATGATCAAAGAAGTCCTGCCCGTGCTGAAGTAATCAATGACTGGCGTCGGGAGGATAGATTTGGGAATGGAAGGAGATCTGACGATGGTCGAACTTCTGATGCCAAGTTCGAAAGCATGTCACCTGATCGTCAAAGCGACCTTGACACATCTAGTCCCCCAATGGTTCGGCCTGTTAGAGAGATTCTTGGAGATAGTGTATCTCCTCTTCGAGTTGTTGAACCTCCAAAAACCAATGGTGGTAGGTCTGCTGCTGATGGTTCCATACAAACCCAGGTGTGGATTATATCCTATACAACAGCATATGGTATTTGATTCTTTTTGTTGATGGTATTAAGCTTTGTTTCATTATCTAATAACACACCCAATATGATTCCGGATTGTTCCCATAAGACATCGTATGATATCTGATTCTTTTTGGATTATGGCACGCTTTGGTTTTTGATATAGTTACACATCTTTTGGAAACAATTTACTCAAGTAAATATCTGCAGAATGATGGCATCAATATTTGATAAAGCTCTTTCTTGATTGTTCTCAAAATCTTTTACTTAACAAATAGGAAGTATGTACATCTAGATTTCACTCATCTCTTAAGCATTTTTAAATTGCATGAGCATTACCTGGAATGTCTCCATACCAATCACCTAACCATAAGGTGCAAATATACTCCACGTTTCTTACCACTATACTCTTTTCTTTTATGGCTTTCCCATTGCTTGTCAATTTATAAGATGCTAAAGAAATTTATGTGTATGGTGTAGAGGACTGCATCTTCCAGTAGTTTGGCATCCTCCAACGGGAACCCTGTTGAAATTAAGACCGAAACCTCATTAATCGATTTTGATGATGCTCCTGAACCCCCAGCTCCTGCACCAGCACCACAAATCCAACCATCTGTGAAGGTCATGCCTGTTGCAGAACCAACAAAATCTGCTGCTGACAACTGGGCAAATTTTGATTCATTTGCAGAGGTTAAAGCATCTCCAGCTCCTTCAAACACCAATCTACTGGAAACTGTACTCTCAGAATTAGCAGCTCCGGCTACTGCAACTGCTCCTTCAGGAAGTCCCAGTGGTAGTGCAGCTCCATTCACTCCATTCAGTAGTTTTGCACCTGGAGCTGCAACTATGGACAACTCAGCAGTATTTCGTCTTGATGGTTCTCCAGCTGCACCCACTGGACCGAAATCAACACTGCCAGTTAATGGTGGTCATGCCTTTGCAAATACTCCTGGTGGACACTGGTCTAATATGCAACCTCAGCAAACTTCCTTGTTTCCTGTGACGGGTCCACAGACTATATCACAGCTTTCTACTCCAGCTGCTGGTGGACATTCTGGCAATCAGGTAGCTTTTTAGCTCTGCATTATCCTTCTTGAGGCCAACTCTCTATTTCCTTTTGTTTCAGTATAAATCATTGTGAAATATGATCTTTGCTCTTTCAGCAATGGAATACTTCAGTTGCCCCAAGCACACTTGGTTTTCCTAGTTCGGTAACTGCACAAGTTCCTCAAGCTGCAAACCCTGTCCCTGGGGAAGCCACTTCTGCAGTTGCATCTCAAGCTTCATCTGTTGAAATCAAATCTATTGGAAGAAAAGAACTGCCTGCGGTAAAGTTCTTTTCTATGGTTTTATCATGTTTTTAAATCTAGTACAGATGATATATTTTGAAGATTTGTATAGCCTAAAGTATGAACATTTCTCTAGGTTAAGTTCTATTCTCTCTTTCGTAGAAGGATATTTTTTTTAAAAATCCTGTAGTCTGAGGAATGTACATTTCTGTGCAGGATTTGTTTGCTGTAAATTATTCTTCAATTCCTGGGGCTTTTCCAGGCTGGCATACTGGTCCACAGCATGGCTATGGGTTCGCGATGCAGTACAACATGTCAATGGTATATGTGCTTACTCAAAGTTTTTATGCCTGACTGCTATTTTGTTGTCACAGCATGCTTCACTTGCTGACACCTTGCTCATGGACTGGTTTTTCAGGGTACAAATGCTTTGCCACAGCCATCAAAATCAACAAACCCTTTTGATGTCATAAATGAGCCAACTTCACAAGCTCCAGTGGTATGTGTCTATGTGAAGATAATGTTACCTTAGTTTGAGTGATTTGTTTGGTCACCATTTATGATGCACAAGGCTCATAGGGGGACACACTTCTTCCACCAGAACCCCCCCCCCCTTCTATTTTCCCCCATTTACACGCGAAAAAAAAAAGAAAGGAAGTACCAAACATCTTTCCTTGTAGCAAATGAGAGGATAGGAGCAGAGATATGTTTGGTTTAAATCCTTTTGGATGGTACTGATAAGCTTATTGACTTGTGTTGATTTGCAAGAAAGATAAGCTTATTGACTTGTGTTGATTTGCAAGAAAAGGATGCGCGCAATAATCAGATATAGAGTGGGATATTGATGTTAGTTCATTATCAGATGCACTTGAGCTTTATCGTTTGGTGTAAATCTTAAAATGCTTTTTTCCTGCAGCAAACTTGATCATATTTGATTTGAGAATTTTTTTTACTTGTATTCCTATTGTGTCTCAACAAAAAAACTTATGTGATGAGTTGGTGAATAACTAATTGCTGCAACAACCACAAAACCTTTGACACCCTAAAGAGGAGGAAACAAAGCTTTCTTTTGGTGGGAAATATTCTAATTAACATTATAATTAACCCCTGATCTTTTTGAGATTTTCATTTTTCAGTTTCCATCAATGGCATCATTACAAGGTGCACTACCAAACATGGCAACTCCAACTGGATTGATGCATACACCCAGTCTTGGTGCCCCAAATTCTCATCCTCCGGCAATGCCTCAGCAAGTACCATCTTATGCGTCAGCAGTTCCACCAGGTAGTATAAGTTATACCCTGTATTAGATCTCTGATCAAATTTTTGTATGCTGATAAATTCTTCATTTTTAGGCTCATACATGGGGCATCAAGTAGCTGGTAGCATGCCACAGAGGTAATCCATTTTTAGTCTTTCACCAAACAATATCATTTTAGCTTTCTCTGGAGAGTCTCTCCAGCACCCTTTTTCCTTATGTAGGACATAACAAATGAAGTGTTGACACTGATGAGATTAAATCGAGAAGTATAGAATGAAACTCTTTGGCTTTTTGTTGTGTATAGCTTGTTTCCATTCAGCTGTATCTATGGTATTCATCTTTGTAGTCTAGATGGGAAGATATGGAGGTCAAAGATTAGGGCGCCGCATAATTTCCCTTCTAAGTATCACCATCATTTTTCTCTTACCTCCTCCTCCTCCTCCTCCTCCTCCTCCTCCTCCTCCTCCTCCTTCTTCTTCCTTTTCTTCTTCCTTATTTCCCTGGCTTTGCACCTTCCCCAAACCTTTCAGTTGTTTTTCGCCTTTCTTGAGATGGCTTACTTTGATTGTATGAAGAATTTATACATTTGAGGGTAATACTGAAGGAGTGCTTTTCAATTTGCAGACCACCAGGTTTAGCAAGTTTTGGCTTTGATGGGGCTGCTTTTGGAGCTCTAAACTCGAATCAGCAGTCGGGTGGATTATATTCTGCACCCTCTGCCCAGAACACGTTTTCTTCTGGAGGAAACCCATTCGGATAAAGAAAAAATCTTTTATAATGTGATAGGATTGAGCATTCCAAGTCGCAGTATTTTTGTATCTGCTTGCTGTAGAATGTATTATGCTCAAGTCATTTCCAAGGGATATGTCATTCATCACCGAGCATCAGATCCGCTTTGCTGCTGCCAAAAGGAACTGTAACTACATGCTTGAAGGAGCTAAAGGAGATTTATCAATGAATGGGAACCTTCATTGTGAGACATATCTATCATGTGCATTTTGCCTGCTGCACCTAAAATGTGTATTATTTTTTTTCCTTTTATCATATTTATTCATTTTCTTTTTTCATCCCTCTCCTCATTGCCTGCACTGAATTTATATTGTTTTTACTTAAATTTGGTTTTTGCTAGTGTTGTTGTGGTCAGTTGTTTACGATATAGAATTTCAGCTGTATTGTACAGTTTGTATTTCTTTGTACGCCAGGGATTTAATGTAATATCTTATATTATTTGTTCCTTTTTTCCCTCCTAAAGGTTGAACAAACTGTGCTATTTTAGACCTTACGTGTTTATCGAAAATCACCTCTCGGTCTATGTACGCGTTTATCTTTTTATGGTATTTTTTGTAATCCTAATTCCTGCATTTTGAACATACTTTCCCCTTTTCTTTAACCAATAAATCCTCAAACCCTTGTGATTTCGTCCCGTACTAAATCTCCAACGAATAATCACCACCATTAGTAACCATGAACAAATCATTCATTGCTAACCATCATGTTTGTCAAATTTGTAATTTTGTATAATTCAAATTAAACTTTGTTTTAAGATAAAAATTATCAAGAAGAAGAGGTACTACCTTTCTTCACTTTTACTTATCACTGTTTTGTTTTTCGAGATTAATTTGATGAAATTTTAAAATTAAATTGAAGTAGCTAAAATTTAATATTGAAAATCTAAAATTTAGATGGTTGAAAAATTATAATAAAAATATTATAAGTTGCAATTTTTCTCATATTAATATGATGAAAAAATACATCTTAAAATATTAGTTAAAGTTCATATGATTTCGATAAGTGATATAATGACAAGTAAAAGTAAACGAATAAACTATTAAATTGACAAAATAATAAGGAAAATAATTTTGGGGTTTTGAGATTTTCTTTGGGGAAGGATATGTATGGTATGATGTGTTATGTGTAGACATTATTGCTTTACTCGATGCGATCTCATTTGGGGATTTTAAGAGTAAAAAAATAGTGATGAGTATCAAGAAAGCTAGTGTTATGTAATATAGCATCCATCTTCAAAGATCAATGATTCAATAAGTCAAATAATTCTTTCTAATCAGAGATTTCGACTTTGAATTATATTATATTATTTTAATATAAATATTAAATATTAATAAAATCAAAATTTAATATGCCAAACAAATATCTCAATTAAAAAATTTGAAAATAAAATAAAATTATAAATATTATTATCTAAAAAATAAACTTTAAATTTCAATATAAATATCAAATACCAACAAAACTAAAAATGAATGATTCAATACACCAACAGAATCACTAGACAAACTATACTTTATGATTTATTCCCAACTTAGCTTTGTCTTAAAGCTATTATATATATCCTCCAAGTGTCATCATATATTACATTTGTATTTATTTACATTCTTTAATTCCTTTTTCTTACCAACTATTTCCCTTTTTTAATATTCTTATTATATTCTATACTTTGGCCTTTCATTCTTTTAGATAGAAACTACAATTCTAGCCAATATGGGGATTTGCAATTTTTTTCTTAGAAATATGGTAAGGTAAAAATAGTTTTTATCTAACTTGAACAAGATACACTACACAATTTTTCTAACAAATTTCACATTATTAAGTCTGATCATTAATATATTCAATATAATTTTACTAATAAAACTTGAAAAAGATATTCAATACATAATTTTACTTGCCTTGAGAAGGTAGAAAAGTCAATAGGTTTTCTTTGTTCTCGAAAAAAATTGTCACATTTGTTCCAATTTATGTGAAGTGCATTGAGTAAGCGGGTCAAGGTACTAAAATTTAAATTTTAAAATAAGATTTACAAAATCTACATCTTTGAAAAGTTTCATATTGAAAAAGTATAGCACTTTTCGACAAAAATAATTTGCTTACTCAGGCTCAAATTACTACTATTTCGTAGTATATGTTTAGAGGAGAGTCTAATATTTATTTTTCAATCGTTATTCTATATTCATATTGAAAGCAAACCATACTCAAATTTCCATCGAGAAGTTTCATATTGAAAAAGTATAATACTTTCCGACAAAAATAATTGCTTAGTCTAACTCAAATTCAAAACTTCTAAACATAATTACTACTATTTTGTAGTAAGTTTGAAGGTGGTCTAATTTATATTTTTCAATTGTTATTCTATATTTATATTGAGAGCAAATTATATTCAAATTTTCATCGAGAAGTTTCATATTGAAAAAAGTATAGCACTTTTCGATAAAAATAATTACTTACTCAGACTTAAATTCGAAACATCTGAACAATAATTACTACTATTTAGTAGTATGTTGGAGGAGAGTCAGTATAATGGGGTATATATGAGATATATGACATATGATAATTAATATATTTGACCCACTCACAGCCTGTCATTTGAGGCTATAAAATAAATGACTAATAAATTATTTTTATTTTTTTAAATGTATAATAATTATATAATTTATAATATAAATACACTTATTAGTCAACCAACTCACTAATCAACAACCAAGAAATTGAGTAGATGGTGATTTGAGAATTTCCCTAACAAACAAAGCCATGTGAGTATAATGTTGATTTGGACCCCATTTACAATTACTTCCATTAATTGGTGTGGCTTTTATATTTTTAGCCATATTATATACTATCATTTGTTGAAGAGTCTAGAAAATGATAGCTACAATGACATTATTGTTTTATGTTATCCCTTCTTTTTTTATATTTACAAAGTCTTGTATTTCACTTGGAATAAAAATTTTGAACCAAGTTGGTGATGAGGCTTAGATGTAAACATCGAGTACAGATAAGTTTTAATATATTTTAACTTTGAGAATGCTCAGTCAGATACTTCAACTTGTATATATATTGTGTCTTGCATCGTAAATGAGAAGATTGTTTTCATAGAACGATGGAAGCGGATTCGCTCATATTGATAAGAATTGTATAAGAAGACGAGTTGACATCGAGGTGTCAAACCTTCTCATCAATGTGAGCTCTTGGGAGAAGATAGATCTGTTATCTCTAGAGCAACGGTCCTTCACTTTACACAATCAGAGCATTGAGGCCGACTTTTGTGCCTGCTTGACAAATTGATACGTAAAAATTTTGAAAGTGTATGTTTACATAATCATTTTATAAACAAATCAATCTTTTTTTGTGTGTGTGTTGATGTAACATAAACAATGTGATGTTGACCAAATATAAGAATATGAAAATGAATTCGAAAGAAAACGGTTGGTGAAAAGAATACTATAAATAAAGACAACAAATTAATACAAACAACCAAAAAATAATATTAAGGAGTCTATCATTAAAGCAACAGTTGATATTTATTTCGATTTTAATATATAAGACTATACATTATTCAATTTTGCTAAAGTGATTGAAAAATAGCGCGTAAAATATATCATTTATTTATTGATTTGTTATTAACGTAATATTTCTATCAATCTTGGATGGAGCCAAAGATTCACTATTTTTTGGCTTTGGGGTATGATGGAATAAAGCAAAATGGCT
>JAPFFP010000012.1:1666099-1697971 GCA_026153255.1 Solanum medicagineum | reverse complement strand
AAAAATTCACGGGCTAACATACACGAAAATTGAGAAAATCGCCTAATTCCTGTTCCGTCAGCTATAAAATGCTTCTAACACCTAAAATGCACATTAACAACATCGTTATATACGATTTCACAAAGTTCGTCAAATGATTATTTGATCGCCCACAAAATACTCCTAAACGCTGTAAAATCTACATTGAGCCTATTAGAACTATTAACGACGTCACTACGGATGATTTTATAAATTTTTCTAAAAGAATGGGTCCGGAGACTCAGGTAACTAAAAGAATCGTGAGCTAACACTTACAAAAAAAACTAAAAAAATCGCAAAATTATTCTTGTTACGTCGCCTATAAAATGCTTCTAAATGCATGTCGGGCCTACTGAAACTATTAGTAGCGTTGTTACATATGGTTTATTTGTTTCATAAAGTTTTTTAGAAGAAATGAGCTCGAAGACTCAGCATCCCAAAAATTCGTGGATGTTAGTGCCAAAAATGACTAATTCTTGTTCCGTTATCCATAACATTTTATCTTTATTAGTCATATATAATTAGCGTATATCTAAATGATTGTTTATCCATGTATTTAGCATTTCCCCTGTATTCTCCACCACTAATTCCTCTTTAAATACCAAGTCTTAGTCTTGCATAAATTAAGTATTTTCTGTTCTTATCCTTAATTAATCAGAATTAGTTACTACTATATAGAGTGTCCCAGTAACTGGGACATTCTTAGATAAATCTATCCTTAATTATCATGTTATCCATGTTGATCTATCATTAAAATTTCCAACATCTGCTTGAGAAGTTCAAAGAGTCAACATTAATCCTGGTAATTAATTATTTTCTGAAATTGAATTGTGATCACAATAATCCTCTTTTTTTAGCATTACAAAAACACCAAGAATTTTCTATGGATGTATAACGTTGTTAGAAATATGAGATTTTTATCGAAATTATGTCGAAAATGTCTCCATGTTGAAAACTTGTTGATGGATTTTGTCGGGAATTTATGTAAAAAAAAATTGTTAGTTGTTTACCTCTTTGTTGCTCGAATGCTTCAAAAAAATGCACATGAATGCATGTTGGGTTCTTTCAAAATTGTACATTTTTAAAGGATTTGACACAAACACAACATTTGTGAAGAGTCCAATCAATATAGATTTATCTATTATGACAATATTAAAAGTATTGAGTCTGAAAATAAGAACGACTTATAAACACAACAACAAACAATTCAATCTTTTTTTTAAAATAGACTTTTAGTTATATTTTATCGTTTTATAACGATATTATTGTATATGTAACGACAACAATTATCTTTGAGACAAAATAAAATTACGCAAATTTAAAGTATAAATTTATTTTAAAATATCTTATCTTATCTCATGCACCAAACCACCTGAGTGATTAGGTATGTAATGTCTATATCAATATGAGAATCTAAATAAATCATATGACGCAAAACTTTATACATTTATATTTTTTCATGATCTAGAAAAAAAACACATCAAAGAATAATCTCTCTTCTAAAGTTTCATATGTCATGTTTATATTTGAGGATATTACATGATTTTATTAGAGTTCAAACCAAACAAAACCTAAGTTTCTTTAAAACTAAACTTATGACGTTACAAATTCAGTTATATTTCATATTCTTTGGTTGCTTTTTGTAAGGGTGAATGGAATATCATCAAGTAATTTAATACTTAATAAGTAGTTGATTTATTTAATAATGGATTAGTGATGATTATAAAAAAATTGTTAGTTATATGTTATTTTGTAGAAGATTAACGACGAATTTTATAGTTTATTCCGCTGTTTTCTCTTCTTTTACTAAGATTTTGCTTCACTTTTTTTCTAGCTTTACCTCTTAGTTAATTATATTTGAACTTTCGATATTCTTATACATGTAACTATTCGTAAAAATTGAGACAGATAAAATATAAGATAGATTATTTGTTACAATTGTGCCATTTAATGTTTTTATAATACATACATTAAACTCCTTATCCTTATTAAATTCCTCCTTGAGAAGTTTTTTTCTTGCTTTGCAAAAATAGCCCCTCAAAAAGAGTGAGATTAATAAAATCTAAGATAAATTAGCTTCTATAATAATGCTTTAAATTCTTCTATAAATACATTCATTACACTCCTCATAATAATCAAATTGCCCCTAATAAGTTTTTTTTTTTTTTTTTTTGCAGAAATAGCCACTCATAATAAGTGAGATTAATGAAATCTAAGATAAATTACCTTCTAGAATAATCCTTTAATTTTTTTCTATAAATACATGCATTACACTCCTCATACTAATCGAATTGCCCCTAACATGTTTTTTTCTATTTGCAGAAATAGCACTTATAATGAGTTCTTCAAACTCTTTACATGGAGTGAACTATCCACCACCACGTAATTTTGGGACAATTCTTAAAGCAAACCTAAAAGAAACCCTATTTCCGGATGATCCATTTCATGAATTCAAGAATGACAAATTATCATCAAGAATTCTAAAGGGAATTCAATATTTTATACCAATTTGTCAATGGTTACCAAAATACAATTTGGGGCTATTCAAGTATGATCTTCTTTCTGGAATCACAATTGCTAGTCTTGCAATCCCACAAGGAATTAGCTATGCAAAACTTGCCGATATTCCTCCAATTATCGGACTCTGTAAGTTATATACCCTAACAGTATAAATTTCTAGATGTCTTGAATGGCCAAAAGAGTAATTTTTTTGTTAGGTATGAATAATTTGAATTGTTGACCATTGTGCTTTAATTACTTTGTTAGGAGATTGGAGAAAAATAAATTAGTTCTCATCCGGTGTTTGACGAGGATTGATTCATAATTTTAAGTTTATGAGTACTTATAACGATTTCATATTGATATACAATGATAACTAGGCTTACAATTAAATATTTGTCGCTTTCTAATGTAAATAAAATACAAGACTTGAACAAAAGTCATTGGGTTTGCGTGAATCCATCCACCTTTTGTTTGCTACAAGCATCAAGACTCGACTAAATATGTAGCCTTTTCCTGTAATTCTTCTCTCGACTTGGATTATATATCCAAAAAGGTTCTCTCTCAATCATTTCACACGTTGCATAGTAGATACATGGTTATTTGAAATGGGAGGAAAAAACGATCCCTAATAAAAGAGACTTCAGAGGCAGACTTCTGATTAAGAATGTACAAGTGAAATTATTGTTTAATTAGTGACCCAAGTAACATGATAAAAATGATACTAACATGTTATAATAAGTTATCAATTAATTGGTTATTTATTTATTTATATAATATAATATATGAATTGTTTTTTGCAGATTCAAGTTTTGTTCCCCCTCTTATTTATGCCATTTTTGGAAGTTCAAAACATCTTGCTGTTGGAACAGTGGCAACTTGTTCATTGATTATTGCTGAAGCAATTCAACAAAAAGTTAAACCTCAAGACAATATGGAATTGTATCTTGGTTTGATTTACACAGCCACTCTTGTCTCTGGTTTGCTACAAACAGCTTTGGGGGTACTGAGGTAATATACACACCAACCAAAAGAACTTTTATACACTGACATTTAAAAAAAAATAAATTATACTCTAGATTATGTTGATTGGACTCTTAGAATATATCAATGATTGCGTGACAACTTAATTTAAAGAGTCTGAGTAATATAGTGTTTTGATCATTTAAAATGTAATTACTGACAACGATGGCTCATAATAGGTGGTACTTGTTATATATATGAAGAAGAAGAAGAAAAAAAGGACAGATAACATGCTATAACATGATAAATTATAGTGATAAACTTAAAATTAGGCCTAACCTTTTAAATATGATTATTGAACTAAAGTAATTGAATTTTACACATCATAACGATAAAGTCATTTAACGTTACCTTCTATAATAATACAATTCAATTACTTTAATATGATAAAAATAATTTTTGATTTTATTATTTTAGCGTGTAACACTCGATATCTTCAATATAATAAATTACAATTTTGTGACTTTACTTCTTCTAGTTAAGAAGATCATGTCATCTTGAATCAGAGATCTTGAACCCTCATTAAGGATCAGAAATATAGAGGGGGAACGTCTCTCCTCTTAATGAGCCTTCTGAGGCATGAATTCAAATTAATTGGAATTCAGAAGCGAGTGTGGATCGTCAAATAGGAAAAATATGATATTTATTATCTAATAAAGTTATTATTTGTGATGTAGGCTTGGTTTTTTGGTTGATTTTCTATCACATTCAACAATTACTGGATTTATGGGAGGGACAGCATTAGTAATTTGCCTACAGCAATTGAAGGGCATACTTGGCTTGAAGCATTTCACTAGCCACACTGATGTTGTTCATGTTTTAACTGCTGTTTTTAAAAACAGAAAAGAGGTTAGTTAATTAATATATTTATGCATTATTTCTGCTTATGGGGCTTGACTCTTGAGGAGAGGCTTTCTCGGAAACAGTCTCTCTATCTTTATAAGATAATGGTAAGGTCTGCATGCATTTTACCCTCTCTAAACCCCACTTGTGGAATTTCATTGGATATGTTATTATTGTTTGTTGCATTTCTTTAATTAATCTCTTATTGTTTGGGTGTGGGGGATGGGGGAATTAATTGTTAGTTTAAGATTAAAACTACTATAGAATCATAATAATTAGGTTTAAGTGATCATTTCATAGAGTAAAAAAGCAGTTTGATGCACAAAACGTTCTATATAAGATTCGAGAAATGATAGTTGGCCACACTTCAAGAAGTGTGATTAGACGGTGGCTACTTTCATAGTTCGAATACGTGACATGAAGACAAATTTCATAGAGTATTTAACTAAATTTGTTCTATATTTTGGCAGAAATTTTTGTGTTTAATAAATGTCTCTCTCTTACTTGTAATTTGTGAACTTTTTAGGTCACAAACTAAAGAATTCTTTTGAGTAAATTGAAATTTTTTTAAAAAAATAATAACATTTTTTTTACCAATGTGATTATTATTATTATTATTTATTTTTATTTGCCTTGATACTGGCTAATATTTTTCTCTTTTTATTTTCTTTTATATATAAACAGTGGACATGGCAGTGTGCACTTGTTGGTGTAATCTTCCTTGCTTTCCTACAATTATCTAGATTTGTGGTAAGTTTTTTATACTAAAATTAATTTAAATATACTGACAATACGAAAAAAAAATTTAAATTAACAAAAAATTAAATTGTTCAATTTGCAGAAAAAGAAGAAACCAAAGCTATTTTGGGTTTCAGCCATTGCTCCAATAATTGTTGTTTTAGTTGGCTGCCTTTTTGCTTATTTATTCCATGCTGAGAACCATGGCATAGCTATTGTAAGTTAAATTTTCCTCTTATTTATTTATTTATTTAAATTCGGATATTTTTATTAAATAATATATAGCCCCAGTAGAATTTAGAAGTGATAAATAGACGAGCTGAAATTAAATTTTGATGGAAAAATAGGTCAAATCAATAAACAGATATAGACTTAACCTATCCAAGATATTTTTAGATCAAATAATTTGATTGGATCAAGATGTGTCAATAACGAATCGTAATCTGGATATTTTTAAATATGGTCGAAGTCGCTAAATAATCCATATTAGCTAGACGATTTTTCATGTAAAATGAATTATAAAAATAGTACGATAGAATAATATAATTATAATCGATTAAATTTTGATGAGTAAAAATAAGTCAAATCAATAAATAAGTATAGATAGGCTCAACCTACCCAAGATTTTCTTAGGCCAAATTAGATTATGTTAAGATGTATCAATAACGAACTGTAATTCAACCGTTCAATATGACCTTACCTTCTTCGTACTTTATACAAAATATATTATTTTTAATTTCAACTCTAGTAGAAATGCAAGATAAGGTTGCGTACATTAGATCCTTGTGATCGGGCCATTTCTTGAATCCTATGCATAGCGAGAGGTTTAGTGCACCCTTATTTTCAAATAGCATATTGACCGGTGGTTTACACTATTTTAACTTGTTTGATGAGTCATTTTTAGTTTAATCCATTAAAAATTTACTTTCTTGTTTATCATATATATTTTCTCTAATATTTTGAGCAATTTTTTTAAAATAATTAACCTAAATGCAGGTGGGAAAATTGAGTAGAGGAATTAATCCACCTTCCCTTCGTCTTATAAATTTTGATCCAAAGTATATATCTGCTGTTCTAAAAGCAGGGATCGTCACAGCTATGATTTCACTAGCAGTAAGTACATTTTAACTACTCACATAATTTTTTATTTTTTCGACTAATTTATATCGTGTTATCTGTTATTTTTTGTGTTTCGTTTATTATATTATTTTGTTGTTGTTGCTATCATTTCTGCACTTTCGTATTTTCTCTTTTAAAACTGCTTTGTAACACTTTTCTTGAGTTGAGGGTCTGTCTTAAAATGTCTCCGCTACTATAAAATCACTATATTTTCGTTGAAATTTTTCACTAGAAAATGTTCAGTAGCTATCCTTACAGATATTTTGATTGAATTAGAGAGAAAAGTTTTAAAAAAAAAAAAAAAGTGTCTCATGTTTTATATGGTATGAATTTTCTATTGATTCGGGATGGGAAAAACGTATGATAGTGCCCTTTACCCTCAAGGTAGGGGTCGTAGCCTCCCCCGACTTCACTTGTAACAATACACCAGATATATTGTTATTGTTATTATTATTTAATTTTTTATTTTTTATTTTTGTTTTACATTGGAATATTTATAGGAAGGAATAGCCATTGGGAGGAGTTTCTCTATGATGGATAATGAGCAAATTGATGGTAACAAAGAGATGGTAGCAATTGGACTCATGAATATTGTTGGCTCTTTTACTTCTTGCTACTTGAGTACAGGTAATTTATTTCTTTAATATAAATCAAATAAAATAAAATATTATTCGAATTCTTTATAAATAGCGAGTGCCTTTTTAAAGAAGTCAACACAAAAAGGACATTGTTTCGAGGAATTTGAACAATATAGGAATTTGAATTCATTTACTCAAATCATCTAGTGGGTTCAATAACATTTTGAATCCGTGAGTTTAAATCTTGAATCTATCTCCCGCGACAAATAAATTACTCTTCCTTCTAAGATGAAGAAAGAATTTTTAGTTTAGGGAGTTTTTAGTTTCTATCTAAGGTCGTATCATCAAGGACATGACCTTAGATACAAAGGAGTGGAATGTCTCTATTTCTACGAGATAGCGGTGAAATCTGCGTACATTTTACTTTTTCCAGACCCCACTTGTGAAATTTCACTGGATATGTTATTGTTGTTGTTGAATATTAAATAAATATTTTACTAACACTAATAAAAAGTAATTAAGTCAAAGTTATTATGTTCTACTGAATCCAAAACGATCCCTAGTTTGCCAACAATTTCTCTTTAACTTTTATACACCGACAATGTAACGTAAACATATGTTAGTAATGGTAATTTCTTTTTATTATCAGGACCATTTTCCAAAACAGCAGTTAACCACAATGCTGGATGCAAGAGCCAAATGTCAAATGTAGTGATGTCATTGTGCATGTTGCTAACTCTATTAGTTTTGGCTCCACTTTTTGGCTACACACCACTTGTTGCCCTAGCTGCTATCATTATGTCAGCAATGCTTGGGTTAGTTGACTATGAGAAGGCATATCATCTATACAAGACTGACAAATTTGATTTCTTGATTTGTATGGCCGCTTTCTTGGGTGTGGCATTCATTAGCATGGATATGGGACTCATGATGTCGGTAAGCAAGAAAATATTATTATTTTCATGATGATTAATAATCATTTTAGTCGCTATCCTAATATTTTTGAGACAGGGTTTTTTTGGAAATAACTTTTCTATCTCTATGGTAGTGGTAAGGTCTGTTTGCGTACATTTAACTCCTCCTCAGACCCCACGCTATCTCTATGAGGTAGTGGTAAGGTCTGTCTGCGTACATTTTACCCTTGCAGATCCCACTTATGAGATTCCACCGAGTAGTATGATGATGATTATGATTACTTAAGGATCTGATTACTTTTTTGGTGGAAAACACGAAAATGAATATATGTTTCATGAAAATGACTTCTGTCATATTAAGCACGAGTAAAATTTTATGCGTGTTCATAATATTTATTTATTTGTAGGTTGGACTTGCCTTAGTAAGGGCACTTCTATATGTTGCAAGACCACCAACATGCAAACTTGGAAAAGTAACAAATGTTGCATTTCGTGACGTTGAACAATATCCTGGTTCTAATGGAACTCCTGGAATGTTGATTTTGAAGCTTGGTTCACCAATTTACTTTCCAAATAGCAATTATGTAAGAGAAAGGTAAGAAGTGTTCATCTTAATTTCATTACTTTATATCATCAGATCTGTATTTAACAACGTCATTTGTCTGAATATTTTTTGTAGATATAGTGAGTTATTATTATAGACAACTTATAATATATAAGTAGACATCTTAACGTGGTGTCAACTGAAAACTAAACCCTCCTAGTTTTGAGGATGTATGTTAAGACACCTCAACTCATTTTCATTGTATCAGGTGAACATCTAAATGTACACCAAATTTATGTGTCATGTCAGCGTTGGATGTCCATGAGATACTGTAAAGACGAGTTGAGCCTTGAGGTGTCTAGATGTGCACTTACAAAATTGAGTTGTTTACTTGACAGTGAGGCTAAGTTTGAATGTCTATGTATTATGCCTATCATATAACATAATATTAAAATATTGATTCGTAGAAACTTGGCCTTTATATGGAATGTTATAAAGAATACTTATACTGTATATATAGACATTATAAGGTGGTGTCAATTGAAAACTAAACCCTTCAACTTCGAGGATGAACATCTAAACAACTTTTTATCCGTCTTCGTTGTATAAATATTTGAACAATATAACTTATTACAAAGTGATCATATAAACACCCCCAAAATCTCTGTGTCATGGTGTCGTGAGACATAGTATAAACAAATTGAGGTGTATAGATGTGTATTCTTAAAGCTGGAGCATTTACTTACCACTAAGGCGAAGTTAAATGTCAGCTTGTGCCTATAATATAACACAATATTAAAACATTAGCTCAAAAAAACTCAACCGTCAAAAGAAATATTATTATACTAAATTGTTGTTATAAAGAGATCTGATTGTATATGAAAACTTACTAATTTTTAATTTAATTTTTTTTTCTAATGATATTATATTATTTTGATGAATATATTAAGCAGGATTCTAAGATGGGTGAGAGATGAACAATCTCTTGCTAATTCCAACCGAAATGAGATTGAGTATTTGCTACTTGATTTTGGAGGTATGATTTATGAGTTTAAAATTCATAAATATATTTTCTTTCAATTTGTAATTAAAAAATAATCGATATATTAAAATTCATTCTTCTTGCAAAGTAAATTTTCGAATAGTCGAAACTCCAACAATAATAGCTATTTTTAACGATATAATCGAAAAGTGGCTAGTTGAAATTATTTCTTCCAGATATGATCACTAAAAAATAAGAATGACTTGATAAAATTAATTATTTAAAAAGGGAAATTTTATGTAATAATTTGTTTTTCTAATTGATATTTTATTTTCTATGTTACTAAAATTTTAATGACAATATTGTAGGTGTTACATCAATTGACATAACTGGTGTTGAAACTTTACTGGAAATTAGAAAATGTCTAGCAGCAAAATCAATCAAGGTATGTATTTACTCTCTCGATTCGTATTTTGCTTCTCGAGAATCAAATTGCATGGAGTTTGATCAATATATTCAAAATGTATTTTCGCCATCATATTAATATGAGAAGGATTACAACTTACAATATCTTTTTTATATAGTTTTCTAATTCAATTTAGCTTAAAAAATCAGTCAAATTGACTCTAGTGAAATGAAATGTAACAAGTACTCTCTCCGTCCATCTTTTTACTTGTCCAATAATACATGTCCAGTTTATGAAATCAAGAGATAATTTTACACTTAGTTCCTAATATACCCTTATCATTAAATATAGTCATTTCCTTGTTACATTTTTCACGACGTTGTATTATATATTGAAAGAATGATTTAATAAATTTACCCCTGTCATTTATTACTTTCTAATCTTTATGTCAAGTAAATAACAGATAAGTAAAAATGGACGAAAGGAGTAATATATTGCATTTATATTGTTTTGGAAATATACAACTTTTCTAATATATATTTTTGACGAAAGGAGTAATATATTGCATTTATATTGTTTTGGAAATATACAACTTTTCTAATATATATTTTTCTTGTTTTTGATAGATTATATTGATTAATCCAAGAATAGGGGTGATGGAAAAGTTAATTGTGACAAAATTTATTGATGTGATTGGAAAAGAATCAGTGTTTTTGACAATTGAAGAGGCAATTGAAACTTGCAGATTTTCACTAAAAAGTTCAGCCCAGGCAAAAGAAGAAGATGTGGAAATTGCTTAGTCTTTTATTTTTACTTTTTTGCCTAGGATAGTGAAAAGACACAATTCAATAATATCATCGATGATACGACATTGTACAATAACGATATTCGTTGGTACTTTTCATGAGCATTTAATAAATCGATATCGTTTAAAAATAATATAAAGTATTAGAAGTAAAAGTGTTGAGTTAATTCAAATTCATTTACAACTAGCAATGTGATAAAATAGAACTTTTCCATCAACTCCAAATAACAATAATAATAATACTTGCTTTGCAATTTTTTTCATTCCAAATTCAGTTATGGAATAGAAGAGAAAAAAATCTATGGAATTCAAAGGCACTAATGTAGTGATGAGATAGACATGGTCCCTTCGTATTTAGCCAGGAGTCTCGAATTTGAATTTTCGAAATGAAAAATAGACCATAGCACTTTAGTAATATGCTTTAACCCGTATTGATATGAATTTACTCAAAATTCCAACGGACACTAGACATAAGATAACCCTCTCTATTACCACCTCATTTTGGATACTATAAAGAGAATTTCACAATTCAAAATAAGTGAATATTCAAAGTTCAAGAAAATTATTGAAACTTTTTTTTATATATATTTATCGTTTTATAAAGAAGTTCTTTATCTCTTTACATTTTCAAGGATGATATTGAAAAATAAACTTTATTTATATTGTTAACTATTTTTCTCAAGAGGTGTGTCAAATCCCTACTATTCACTTGATATTATGGGTGACAAAATTAAACCCGACCTACTCAATCCGTTGAAAATTTGGACAGATTAATAACCCGCTTATTTATTAGTTCAATCCAACCCATTTCAACCGTTTAAAACTAAGTTGATATACAACTCGAATTGACTCAAGAGAAACTTGTCAAAATTATTTTCAAACACTCTTTTTTAATTTGATATGTCTTATATAATCAGAATAAAGAAAAATATAATTTAATTAAGTATTAAAATATTTAAAAAAATAAATAAAATAAGTAAAACTTAGTAAAAATTGAATCAATTGAATCTTGACTCGCTTTATAACTCTTTACTCAACCCATTTTGACCCAACCCATTTTAATCCAAGCAAATTCGAATTGGGTTAGATCTTTAACCCATTTGTTGTCTTGACCCATTATGAAATGTTCAAATTGACCCAAACCGCCCAATTGTCACCCCTTATTTGATATAGCCTAGAGGGAGTAAGAAGAAGAAAAAAGATGTTACAAAGACAAAATATAACATAAGAAATCAACTCAAAGGAGGAGAAAAAATTTATAACAAAATAAGAGTCTAAAATTCCAGATAACAACATACTAATATAATCCCAAACGTGTGTTCTCGAGAGGTGGTGTGTATGCAAGCCTTACCCCTAAATCTATTTATACAGAGAGAGATAAGTAATTGGTGTGCGCTACGATGCTGAGACGATGGACACTTCAAAAATATCGCCTGATTCAAATGCTCCAAAAGCTATGTATTTTTTGAAGATCCAACACGAGTACAACATTTTTGGAAGTTCCGAACAACATAGCTGGTCAGGCATGAAATATGTAAGAATATCCAAGAAGGTTATCTTACATTGATGGAGCATTACTCTACAAAGAGAAGATCCCCAAAAGTAGCAGAGGATGAGTTGTTGAGTTTCTGATGGACATCTTTAATTTAGTTTGTAACATTTGACAGAATTACCTTTTCTTTCAAGCTTGTTACGGCTTCTTGATATGAACAACAACTATACAAACTCAAATTCTTGTGGGGGAAAAAAAAGCAGCAGCAACAGCAGCAGTAGAAGAAGAAATGACAGTCAGTTAGGATATACTCTCCATGCAACAAGCTAGCCGCAATGATCTATGTTTTGACCATAAGAAGTTAGTTTCCGTATTACCTTAGGATTGTTGAAGGGGTTCCTCTTCTACAGAAGGTTGATCTTTGTTCTTGGCGTCAATTTCAGCTTTGCAGAGAGGGCAAGATGCATTAATCTTCAGCCATTTGTCTACGCACTGGGTATGGAAGAAATGCAAGCAAGGTAATTCCCTCAGTTCGTCATTGTCCTCATATTTTGCTAAGCAAATACAACATATCTGTAGGTTTAAAGCATAGGTGCCGGTTAAATATATGAAACCACAACTGGTTAGATAGAAAGTAAGGCAACAGTAAAAGAACAACAAATCCAGTGCAATCCCACCAGGGGGGAGGGGCAATTAGATACATCCTTTTCAATTTTTTAATAGGCATGAATAACTAACAATGATTAATACGTAGTCCAATAGTTAAATCCTATTTTTAGTTTAATTATTAGGTTGCCACCTTTGCACTTTGGATAGTTTACCAAGCACAATAAGTGTGGATAGTTTTTTTCACCAGGACAATAATATTGTTTTCCATATATATCCCTGTTTTTGGCAGGTAAAATAAAATTGTACAAAACCAGATCAAGTGAAACAACATACCCAGTATGATTTCAAAAGTGGTTTGGTTAGGTTGGTGTTTACACCTAACCCCTACCTTGGGAAGGTAGAGAAATTGTTCTCGAAAAACTCTCGGCTCAGATAAAGCAATTTAAAGCAAATAATGAACAGAACAATAGCAATAATACAATAACCGAAGCAAAAGGAAACAACATATGATAGTAAAAGTCGACGAATAAGATAATAAGATAATAAAACAAAANNNNTACAATAACCGAAGCAAAAGGAAACAACATATGATAGTAAAAGTCGACGAATAAGATAATAAGATAATAAAACAAAAACGACAACAGGTAATAATAAAAAAAACATAGCATTTTACTGCTCCGCCTTGAAGGGGAAAAAATTACAATATGGGGTATAACAACAACGTTGTACCAATGAAATCCCACAAGTGAGACTTGGCGAGGTAGAATGTAGACCTTACCACTACCTCATAGAGATAGAGAGGTTGTTTCCGGACCCTCGGTTCAAGTGCAATAAATCCAGGTACAAAGAAGGAGAAGACAGTAAGGAGAATAATAGCAAGTAACAAGGCGACCCGTGCAAAGTCTACCAAAAGGTGCCGAAAACAATCATAGAATAATATGATAATTGTAACACAGTAAACAACAATTACAACATTGCATAGGGAAAAAAATTA
Organism: Solanum medicagineum; assembly: GCA_026153255.1. NCBI lineage: Eukaryota > Viridiplantae > Streptophyta > Magnoliopsida > Solanales > Solanaceae > Solanum > Solanum medicagineum. The sequence goes on along the minus strand of JAPFFP010000012.1, from coordinate 1,684,407 downwards.
CAGGAAATACTTTGCGTGTCGATTTTGATTAAGAAACACAATTAGTTATGAAAATAGTCATTTATCGAATCCTTGATAGTGTTCATCCTAAGGGGAAATAGTAGTCATGGAAAATAGGAATTCTGCTTGCTTGCTTAACATGGATTGACTATTATAGCACATATACAAATATTTTAGCTTAGTTAGATGCAACGACGTCAAATCAAGAAGCAAAAACTGCTTTCGTGATACTGTTATCCAGAAATTCAATTTCTAACTCCCAAAGGCTATAAAAGGAAAGATAGACATACCGCGTCTTCCCCTGAGATGGCACGTTCCTTCTCGGTGCCTGCAGCTACACAACCGCCTTCCTCCCCTCCTAGATTTTTACTTTCATCGCTCCCACTTCCATCTGTCTTGACCCTGTACTTGAGTGTGGGAAGAGCATTGATAGACTCTTCTGTGGCTCCTCTCACTCCATGCATATTCTCACGGACACCAAGGATTGAAATAATACAAGGCAGGCAGCAGCATATCATTGCACACAAGATGAAAGGCATTGCATATCCAATGCAACTAATGGTAAGAAAAGCTATACATAATCTGCAAAGTATGTTGATGTTATGTTGGTTTCGGTGATACCAGTGTAGCAAAGGAAGAATGAATCAAAAGGAAGAAGATGTACCTGTACAAATTAGGAGCCTCAGAAGAAGACGAGTGCCCCCCAAAGATCCAAACATTGCCAACGACAAACCACACCGCGAAGAAGCAATCCAAGGCCATCTTGAAATGATCCACCAGTGAACCAAGTCTAGGAAAAAAGAAACATCCATGCACGGTGAATACTATCAATGATATAAAACAGATTCCAAAATCACAGTACTGAAGAGTAGGGGTGAAACATTTAGTCCATGAATATACAACCCACCCATTTATTAAGTCCCCATTTTGACTTGCCCAAGTGCAATCCATCTAAAGATCGGGCTGATATGGGCCAAGTATGTCGGCCAAATCGACCATGAGATACCTTGTCAAAATATTTAACTTAATATTTTTGTCTGATATGTTATATATAGCTAAAATAAAGAAAACGGTTTATTAGCTTTGTTTGGCATTAAACAAATTATAAGAAAACAAAAAAAAAATAGAACTTGGTAAGATTCGGGTGAGCTGGATTACGAACTCATTGTTCAGGCCATCTTTGCACCACCACCCATCTCAGCCCAAGTATCTTTTGGCCGGGGTTGAACAATGACCCACTTATTGATTCAGCACATTTTGACACATCCAAACTTACCCAAACTGCTCAATTGTCACCCCTATTGAGGAGATGCTAACTACATTTCCCTGTGAATCTCTACATGGCTGTGCAAAGATTTGGAAGACAGAAAAAATGAATAATTCTTGGATACGCTTTTATGACATAAAATTGAAGGAATTGGAGAAAGAATAAAACCCTGAAGAGTGAAAAACGCTAAAATTTCAAGTCACTCATGAAGCAATTGTACCTAAAAGCATCTGGTCAAAAGTTGCTCAATCTAGCTAATATTCTTAAGGCAATAACTGACTCCATCCTGAATTACTAAAAATCTTAGTTGTCTTTTGGGTTAATTGTGTCCAACAACAAAAAATATAAAGAAGAAAACACATTGACTAACGTGCATATATTTACCTTGCATTGCTTTGCCTGGTCCAAATGTCTGTAGGTGTGTTTGTACCACCTTCCTCATCCGAAGACCGAGTTAATGAGATAGTAATATAAGAATTCGCCTCTGCAGTGGAATTGACTTGGGGAGAATCTTGACGCAGTTGAGCTGATCTCTGACCGATGGCTTGGTAACGGAGAAGATAACGCCAGTACAGCAAAGGAAGGCTTGCTGCACAGCCAGTAGCATAACCCACAATCCAAGCAAATAATGGGGTTTCTGGGTTCTCATTTTTTGACAAGGATAAAACAACAATGGCCGCAACAATCTGTCCTAAGGTGAATATTAGCTCAATGGAAAGCCACAACAGGGTATTAAATGGGCTCCAACGACGATCAGAACCTTCAGCTCTCCTAGCGGTAGAAGGGCTTTGAGAATCTGATTCATTGGACGAAGAAGATGAAGAATGTCGATTTGATGGTCTATTTTCAAGGTTGGGCATTTCCAGGTCACGAGAAGGATCATTATCTGATGAACCTGATGAGGAGGGACCACTTCCTTGTTCTACATCAATAACATGTTCATTCCTCTCACGACTTTCTGCCTGCTCCATGAGCAAAGGAAATCTGTCGGTTGGGTTCTCTCGAGTAAGTTCCTCTGAGGTAACAGCCATTCAACCATAAATCTCAAGGACAATATTGCTACTGGTTCATCAACCACTTTATGTTCACCAGAAATGCTTACCTGATGATTTTATTTTAAGAAAGAACTCTAGCTGGGTAAGAAACGAAAAAGCTTACTCCTCTAATGAGGAAGAATCACTTGCAGAAAAAAAAATATAGTTCTGATATACAAGCTAAAAGTCCGGAAAATTTAAGCACATGGAAAATATATCAATTGGAAGTTGTTTAGAGCCATATTCAAGAGCATACAGTTACCCACAAATTAGCATGTACCTTTTAATTCAACAACTCTAGGGGTGCTGCAGTTCATCAAAGGTGTAAAATATGTAGAAGTTTGTAATATTACCCACATCATAATAATGTACTATTTGTAATGTATAGACTATCTATGATAACTGCAAAGTGTAAGACATAAAACACGAACTAATTCCCAAAACAACAACATCTCGATCCCAAACTAGTTAAGCACCTCCATATGAATATTCAACATCCATTGAACACTATTTAAGGTACATTTAATAACTCCATTGCCGAAATACCCAAAGCCCAAAAAAAGCTTCATAAAGCAAAATTAAGGTGAAAATTGAACGTAAATGCTCTAAAAAGCAAATTCAGCCTCAGAGTGGCATCTCTTCTAGATAAATCCTTAAATTTACACATTAATACATTTAGAAAAATTAAATTTTTTAGACCAATATCTAAATTAGAATAACTCCACCACAACGTCTCTATCCCAAACTAGTTAAGCATCTCCAAATAAATCCTCTATATCCATTGAATTCCATTTAAGTACCATCAACAACTCTATTGCCGAAATATCCAAAGCCCCAATATAGCTTCATAAAGCTAAATTCAGTTCAAAATTCAATGTGAGCACTCTAATAAGAAATTTAAACCCGAAGTGCCATTTCTTCCTCAATTTACCCATTAATCCATTCAGAAAAATCAAATTTTGAAACCAATTCTAAATTAGAAGAGCTCCACAACAACATCCATGTCTCGATCCCAAACTAGTTAAGCATCTCCATATAAATATTGTATATCCATTCAACTCCATTTTCGTACATTTAACAACTCTATTGCCAAATATCCTAAGCCCCAATATAGCTTCAGAAAGCAAAATTCAGCTCAAAATGCAACGTAACCGCTCTAACAAGCAAATTCAGCCTCAAAGCGCCATTCTCTTCTAGATAAATCCTCAAACTTAGCCATCAATCTATTCAAAAAAGTTAATCCTGGAACAAGTATCTAAACTAGAATAACTCAACAATCCCAAACTAGATGAGCATCTCAGCATGAATCCTCTATATCCATTCAACTCCATGTACATTTAACAACTCAATTTGCCGAAATATCCCAGCCCCAATGTAGCTTCACAAAGCAAAACTCAGCTCAAAATTCAACATAAACACTCTAACAAGCAAATTCAGCCTCCAAAATACCATTCTCCTCTAGATAAATCCTCAAATTTACCCATTAATCCATCCAAAAAAGTTAAATCTTGAAACAAATATCTAAATTAGAACCTCGACAATCCCAAACTAGTTGAGCGAACCTAGACAATCCCAAACTAGTTGAGCATCTCCGTATGACTCCTCTATATCCATTCAGCTCCATTATGGTACATTTAACAACTCAATTGCCAAAATATCCTAGCCCCAATAGAGCTTCACAAAGCAAAACTCAGCTCAAAATTCAACCTTTTCGTCTCTATCAGGCAAATTCAGCCTCAAAACACCATTCTCCTCTAGATAAATCCTCAATTTTACCTATTAATCCATTTCATAAAAGTTAAATCACGAAACAAATATCTAAATTAGAATAACTCAACAATCCCAAACTATTAAAGCATCTCCATATTTAGAATAACTCAATATATACATCCAACTTCTATTTGTGCACATTTAACAACTCTATCTCCGAGAAAATCCTAAGCCCCAATATAGCTTCACAAATCAAAATTCAACGTGAAACGCTCTACAAACAAATTCTCCACGAAAATCACTACATAAATCCTCAAATTAATCCATTCAAAAAAAAGGTTTAATTTTGAAATCAATATAAATATTAGATAAATCGAAACAAAAAAAAATTTAAAAAAAAAACGTAAACTTACCGGCGATTATATAATGATGATCGATAAACTTCGTCACTATGAAGATTTCTCCGAAATTAGGGCTTCGGCTTTCAACTTTTTCCGGCGAAAAAAGGCACAAAACTTTCAGCTCCCATTATTGCTCCGCCGACTCCTCCTGTAAATTTTGTATTTTTATGAAAATGGGATATATAATTACTATATATCAAGAAAATGACATTTGACATAATTAAACATCAAAATAATAGCTAGGAAATGTATATTTTTGACCCTTTCTAAAAAAAAGGTTTTTTTAATTGTTAATCCGGTATCCATCGGCCCTTGGTTACTTCAGATTCGTATCAAGTAGGTCCTATTCATGAAAGTACTCCCTGTCAAAAATTTTCGAGGCCTCCGAATTCGCGCCACGTGGGATTCATTCATGGAAACGTTTCGTACCAAGAATTTTTTTCATACACTTTGCTCAAACTTTTGACCTCTAGAGCAGCTTCATTCATCGCAAACATCCTTTATTCAATAATAACTTGGCATATTTCGTTATCAAAAATAGAATAAAAAATGTTTCTATATTATACTTTGGATAATAGATTCAATGTATGAGAAAATGTATATTGGGAAAAATATTATGATTAATTATAAGAATAAATTCAAAATTGAATGATGAATAATATTTTAATTTTCAAATTTGATAAATAAAAATTTACATTTGTTTTTAATAAAGTGGATAGATAAGTGAAAGTACACGGAGTGAGTAGCATATATTGATGTGTTATATTTATCATGCTATCCTTAGTATTTTGTTGTTGTTTCTTTACTTCAATTATTTTTATTTTCGGATTGTTTTGTTATGTTTTTTCTTAAGCCGACAAGGTGAGTCGAAAATAGTCTTTTTTTATTTTTTAAGGTAGGGATAAGATTTATATACAAACTAAACTCTTAAAACTTCATCTGTAATATTACACTGGATATATACATATTTCTCGTATATATTTGATCAACAAATATAATTATATTTTATAATCAGCCAAATAAAATCACTTCTCCTTTTTTAAAACTCATATTTCTTCTAATATCGTTTTTCTAATTTTTTTTTTCCTTTTTTCTTTTTTCTTTACCTTTTTAACACGTTATACTTTGGAAATATTTGAGCATATACTTAATTTGATACCCAAACAATTTGCTAAGAAGAGACAATGCATCTCTTTTATAAGGGAATTTTGAACCTTTGAATTCGAAAATCGGAATTTGTAAAATCATCATTTGCTTTGATTAAATATTGTTATAAATGATTGATGATATTTTTCAAAATTTATATGTCATTTTTGAGATAATTTAAAAAAGACGAGAGATGATTTTGATTGTAATATCATATTGAAATTCGAGAACAACAAAACAATAATTCATTTACACCTGTGATTGCTAATTTGGGCTAGCATATCTAAGGTTTTTTGGGAGGGCTAAACTTTAAAACTTTATTCATTTTGACTATTTTTTAAATAGAGATCCTAATTTGCACTTGGGCCCTAATACAACTTTCAAAGCCCATTGATGTTAACCATTAAATAAGCCCAACATGCCAGCATATTTTGGGCTGGGCTTCATGATGAAGTTAGGGCCTTATCCAACTCTATTCATTATGGATATTCTAGTTCTTATAAATTATTATAAGAGGATTTTCCAAAAAGAGTAAACACTTAAAACATAATTAGGTAAAATACAGCTAAGATTGTTGTAGTTTGCTAAAGTTATGATTTATAGCTACATATTATAGGAGAGAGGTGAGCGAAATCGAGAGAGGGAGGAGAGAAGCGAGCGAGGCAAATTGTAAATGTATATTTGTCAAATTGCATGTGTGTATCTGTCAAATGATTATATATGTGTAACTGATATACATATATGTGTGTGTGTGTGTATCCGGCAAGTGACAATGGCAGAGGGATGGGAGAGGCGATCAAGATCGAGAGAGTGAGGAGAGAGGGTAGTGAGAGAGGGTAAAGAGTGCAAAAAGGCGAACTGTACATATATATTTGTTGAATTGAATATGTATATCTGTCAAAATTATAAATATGCAACTGGTATACATATATATTTGTATATCTGGCAAGATATTGGAGAATGAGAAGAGAGAGGAGAGAGGCGAGAGAGATGAAAAGAGCAGAGTGGAAAATAAAAATGAAACCCTAATTGTATCTATAAATTGTACTCCTTCTATGCTATTTTATGTGGCACCCTTTTCTTTTTGGTCCGTCCAAAAAGGAATATCAATTTACTCTAATTGCGCACAATTTGGCTTTAAAATTCCTTTTTTACCCTTAATGAAATGAATTTCAACGACACAAATTTCTCAGAATGATTTTAGACCACAAGTTTCAAAAGTTTTACTATTTTGGTTTAACACCGTGCCAAATAAAAGGGTGCCATAAAAAATGGGACGGCGGGAGTAATTTTTTCAAACCATAGTGATATAATATAAATACATATCACTTGTTTGTCTAATTACGTAATTTACCCTTATTACAATTGAAAAAATTAAAGATACAAAATATTTGATAGTTGTACCATCATCAAATTTTTACTTTTAAAAAAGAGAGTAACTACATATTATAAAATTATTCAGCTGGAGTGTGATGAGCATACGTTTGTAATTCTCATTCTTCTATCTTTTTTCGAAAATTGATGACTACTCAAAGTTATTACATTCTGTCCTTACGTGCTTATGAAAATCTGAAAAATTTGAGTCTTCTCTACTATTTCTTTAATTCTTTGATATGAAAATGAATCCGTGGGGACGCACTCTTATTCTTGGTCAGTATGAATATATACATTAAAAAAGTACAACATATAGCAAAGTGTCTTAATTAAATATTCAAAAGTAAATGAGACAGTCTGATACATTAATCTTACACTATACACAAGATTCAAAAAAGAAATAAATCACAAAGATTTCTATACATAAATTTGCTATGCATTTTTATAAGATATATTTGTCAAAATTAAGACCACCAAATACATGGGCAACAAGTCATTTTTAAAAAATCTTTATTTTTGATGTGGCTAGATGTGGTTAATATGTGTTGTTTATAATGCTTATGAAAATATGAGAAAATTGAGTCTTCTCTACTATTTCTTCAATTCTTTGGCATGAAAAACGAATCCGTGGGGAAGAACTCTTATTTTTGGTCAGTATGAATATATATATTAAAAAAGTACAACATATAGCAAAGTGTCTTAATTAAATATTAAAAAATAAATGAGACAGTCTGATACATTAATCTTACACTGTACACAAGATTCAAAAAAGAAATAAATCACAAAGATTTCTATACATAACTTTGCTATGCATTTTTATAAGACATTATTTGTCAAAATTAAGACCACCAAATACATAGGCAACAAGTCATTTTTAAAAAATCTTTATTTTTGATGTAGCTAGATGTGGTTAAGATGTGTTGTTTATAATGGTTATGAAAATATGAAAAATTTGAGTCTTCTCTACTATTTTTTCAATTCTTTGATATGAAAATGAATCCGTGGGAAAGCACTCTTATTTTTGGTCAGTATGAATATATACATTAAAAAGTAAAACATATAGCAAAGTGTCTTAATTAAATATTAAAAAATAAATGAGACAGTGTGATACATTAATCTTACACTAATCACAAGATTCAAAAAAGAAATAAATCACAAAGATTTCTATACATAACTTTGCTATGCATTTTTATAGGACATTATTTGTCAAAATTAAGACCACCAAACACATAGGCCAAGTCATTTTTAAAAAATCTTTATTTTTGATGTGGCTAGATGTGGTAAAGATGTGTTGTTTATAATGCTCATGAAAATATGAAAATTTTGAGTCTTATCTACTATTGCTTCAATTCTTTGATGTGAAAAATGAATCCGTGGGGACGCACTCTTATTCTTGATCAGTATGAATATATACATTAAAAAAGTACAACATATAGCAAAGTGTCTTAATTAAATATTAAAAAATAAATGAGACTGTCTGATGCATTAATCTTACACTATACACAAGATTCAAAAAAGAAATAAATCACAAAGATTACTATACATAACTTTGCTATGCATTTTTATAAGACATTATTTGTCAAAATTAAGACCACCAAATACATGGGCAACAAGTCACTTTTAAAAAATCTTTATTTCTGATGTGGCTAGATGTGGTAAAGATGTGTTGTTTATAATGCTCATGAAAATATGAAAATTTTGAGTCTTCTCTACTATTGCTTCAATTCTTTGATAAGAAAAAAATGAATCCGTGGGGACGCATTCTTATTCTTGGTCAGTATGAATATATACATTAAAAAAGTACAACATATAGCAAAGTGTCTTAATTAAATATTAAAAAATAAATGAGACAGTCTGATACATTAATCTTACACTATATACAAGAATCAAAAAAGAAATAAATCACAAAGATTACTATACATAACTTTGCTATGCATTTTTATAAGACATTATTTGTCAAAATTAAGACCACCAAATACATGGGCAACAAGTCATTTTTAAAAAATCTTTATTTTTGATGTGGCTAGATGTGGTTAAAATGTGTTGTTTATAATGCTTATGAAAATATGAAAAATTTGAGTCTTCTCTACTATTTCTTCAATTCTTTGATATGAAAAATGAATCCGTGGGGACGCACTCTTATTCTTGGTCAGTATGAATATATACATTTAAAAAGTACAACATATAGCAAAATGACTTAATTAAATATTAAAAAATAAATAAGACAGTCTGATATATTAATCTTATACTATACACAAGATTAAAAAAAAAAATCACAAAGATTACTATACATAACTTTGCTATGCATTTTTATGAGACATTATTTGTCAAAATTAAGACCACATGGGTAACAAGTCATTTTTAAAAAATCTATATTTTTGATGTGGCTAGATGTGGTTAAGATGTGTGGTTTATAATGCTTAAGTTTCTCCAAAAAGGACCAAGACATTATAGCCACCTACATAATCAATTATTTTAACTAGTTTAAGACATTACTTTTTCAATGCCTAATTCAATATTATAGATGCACGTTATTTCATTTTTGGTATTTAAATTATGTGTTTCAATTCTCTCGTGTCCCTCTCAATATTTATTGGTAATTGTTTCTACTCATTAAAGTTTTTATTTAGTCTCTAATAGTTCTTCTGAAATCTTGATTAATTCAGATTCATATCGTTATCGTGCAAGGATCACTAAAGAGGAAAATGTTATTTATGAGAATTATTTGAATTTTGGGGCTAGAAATTGAAATCTTTATTTAGAATAGAAGGATTATATTCATCCGATCATAATCATTCTTCCTATTTTCTAATGTTCTGCTTTAGTCAATTTGATTTACTATCAATTAATTTTCAATCATAAATACATATAATATATGTACTGAAACGGCTATCATTATTGGTATCAAACCAATAATAATTCATACAAGCTAAATCTTCTAATCGGTCATTAGGCCAAATTAGACATTGTTTTTGCTAATTCAAATTGAAGGGTGATATTGTTTTTAATTGATTTTCTCACACATATATTCTTTAAAAATTAAAAATTTAAATATAAGATATTGAATTCAGATAAATCGTTCGAATATGATATAGTTTACCAACTACTACCTTGAGCTTCTTTCACATTGAATGTTAAATATTTAAATCTTTAGACCAAATCTAATATGAGCTTCAAAATATAATATAAATAGATTTGTACATGCAACCACTTTATTAAACATTGTTGTACTTTCTTGTTGAACTAGTTTTTGAGGCTATATGATCAAATAGCTTGAACATTTAATTTCTATCATTATCAAGATTTAACTCAATTAGGTTTGTACTTTTTTCTAATCTTCATGGGGTGTTTCTCTTGCAAGTTATCTACATTAAGACACATTTAATGAATGATTAACATTATTTAAAAAATTGTCATTTTTCTATTACATATTTCGACTACGAAAGGACAATTGAAAATTTTTCGATTATCATTGTTGAAGCTGTTGAAATTTATATTTTTAGGTTTTTATCTGTCTATTTTTTGCGCCTTTCAACTATTGAAAAGTGACTGAGACAGACTGACTACTTTCCGAAAAATGATGTTTATCAGAAATTACAATATTCTAATAGCGTGATGATCAAATCTAGATAAAATATGAAAAACAATAAAGTTAAACGAGTTCATTAACAAATTAAAGACCACAAGCAACCTTCAATTATCTAAGTTTTAGTCAATTGCTTGTTAAAATATTTCATGAAAGTGTAAACTTTACAACTGGATCTTGCCGTGTTTAGTGTTCTACAAAACTCAACAAGATGATAACTTCTATTTCACTTTTTTTTACCCTATTTAGATTAACTCATGGCCGTGAAAATTTAATAACTAGGTATAGGTAAATTTATATTATTGTAGTTCAATATGAAAGATTACACAGTATGATATTATTCATTTTAGATTAAATACGTTTTTTTTTTTCCTCAGAAGTCTCATATGATCAAAAAGAGTATGCATACATCTTACATGTATCTCCTAGTCTTTCTAACTATTAATACAACACTTTGTTCGTACACCTAAAAATTTCTCCTTGAATTAAGTTTCGCATCACCCATCACGATGACTAGGGGTCTCTTGCTTGAAGTTAAATTCATATGGCCCATTATCATGAATCAAGAGCCAACTTCGAGCTTCATTAATTGTGTGTCATGACTAAAATTTTATGTTCACAAGTCCTGAGTTTGTTCTTGTGTACGTGCATCTCCAAGCTACTTTGGAAATGATAAAAGTACAAAATCGAGCCTCACATCATCACTCAACTTGTTTTCATATTTATTTTATCAAGACTTTAGTTTTGATATCAATTGTTGAGTAAAATCAACTCAAAAGTACCTTTGACATGAGTGATATTATACTCTTTAAAATAAGACACGACATAGACTCCTACCGGAGATAACTAGGTAAAATTTTTTACGATAGGCAAAAAGTCTTACGAATTGTCGTGTGAAGATAGAAGACTCACCGGTGGTAAATTTATTTTATTTTATTTTTTTCAAAAACAAAATTAGAATGAAAACTCAAAACCCTAAGTCTGTGGACCAATGCACACATCTCGAGACGACCAAAATTAGTCAATTACCGGAAAATTAAACTTGTAACAACAGCCCACACAAATTTAAATGTAATGCCAACAAAACCATTATAGAAATAAAAAAATAAAAAATAAAAAAACAATACAACACATAGAAAATGACACTTATTTAGGCATATCTTTAAATATTTTTTTTTTATACCAAAGAAAATTTACAATCACTATTCTTCAAATATACATATATTAAATTTTACTTTAATATGATAATTAGCAAATCACACAGAAAAGATAAATCATATTAAGTGAGTTTCGAATAATGATCTATCGAGCTAAATCGAAAAATCATGCAGGAAGTTTTGAACCTCTGACCCCTTTGGCACAATCTCTATTTAGGAGATCATTTGTTCAATCAACGTAGTCATCGTTACAATTGCAGAAACATATTTTGCAAAGAACTGTCTAGCTCGATTGAAAAATCACGTTGAGAGTTTCGAACCTCCAACCCCTTCAATACGATCTCTATTAAGGAGATCATTTGATCAACCAACGTAGTTATTGTTATAATTGTGAAAATATATTCATGCCATAAACTGTCTAGCTCGATTGAAAAATTATGTTAGGGAGTTTCGAACTTCCGACCCCTTTGATACCTCTTTATTCTGAAGATCATCTGTTCAACCAACTCAATCATCGTTACGGTTGCTGAAACATATTTGAATTATTATTTCTGTTTCCTATCACTATCAATTTGATTGAAGTAAAGAAAATTAAGAAAAAATTAGGTCAATTTGGAAATCTGCTGGCAAAATAATGCACCACGTTGCACCGAATAATTAAAGTCAAATAAGAACTAGGAATTATAATATAAAGTTTAATTTTATAGTAGTTCAACAAACTCCTACTTACCTTTTGTATAACGATTTTAGGTTATATACATCTTACTCATAAGTATTTTACATTATCGGGTTAAAATTTGTTTGTTATAATAAATAATTTAATTTATTTTCAAAATTATAAATTCTTCAAGTGAATATAATACAAAAATCATTTCATATAGATGATTTCTATAACTTAAATTTATCATATAATCAGTATTCTTTTTCACAAAATTTATATGATATTATCTGATCGTGGATGAATTTATAAAAATAAAGGAAAGATGTTTAAAACTTGTGATTTGAAACAAGTTACACACCTTTATTTAATTACAAATTATTTAATTAGTGGTGATTTAACTAAAAAAATTTAAATTTATATTATTATTTTTAATATAGAAAAATGACTATCTATTTGAGACACATTTAAATGGATATAAATAGTGACTATAGGGAAACTTTTTATGATTTTGATAATTTTTTTTATATTTTAGATATCGTGTACTTTTTACTCAAAAATTTTCGTTCTTTAAATCTTGAATTCGTTATTGTATTTGAGTAACTTGCAAAACAACTATTTTATCATTTTTTTATTATTATAATATTTTTGGGTTGAAATTTGAAAATGCAAAAAAAAAAAAAAAAAGAGAGAGAGAGAGATATTAAATGAGAAGCTTGCTAAGTTAGTTGTCATCACTTTTCAAATGATTTTTTCTCACATAATTTGTAGGGGTGGCACGGTATGGTATATACCGTATACCATATTGAAATCGACTTATTTTATATCGTGTAATGATAATTATGGTATTTGGTATGACTTATAATTTTTTTGGTATTCGAAATGGTATTTGATATTTATAAAATAAATATCGAAATACCATATATCATACCGAATATATGTGTGTGTGTATGTATATATATATATATGTTAAATTTTAAATTATTTTAAATATATGTAGAGTTTATGGAAGAGCCCTGACAATCTAGTTGGCACTCTCATTACTGACTATGTTGAAGAAAATTTTGAGAAAAATAAATTTGAAAGCATGATTAGCTTTTGTATTATTCATTGTCCACAACTTGAAAATGCATATAGTGTTTGATCTCTTAACTGATTAGCTTGAGATGTTTTTAATATTATTAAAGTTATACTTCTTTATTATATGAATATATTAATACAAAGTCAAATTAATTATGATTATCGAACAACCATATCATAAAATATCGAAATCGAAATCAGAAATATCGAACCATACTAAACTAATTTGATATGATAATGATATTGTATTTTTAAATCCTGAAAATCAAAATTGCCATACCAAATTTTTAAATATCATACCATATCATGCTCTCCCCTAATAATTTGGGCTAAAATTAAATGCTAAAAAAGACAGTTTTTAGAATATAGTCTTTTTCTCTGGTCAATACTTTTAACTACTTTGATTAGACTATGTAAGAGCTAATTATTATTCATGAAGATTATTAAGTATCTAAGTATTTAGCCTTCTTTGTTTGTTGTTGATCATATATATATATATATAATAAAAATAAAAAAATTAGCCTATAAATTTTGTTGCTAATTAATCCGTAGCTAACATAATTTTTTTATAAATTTATTATTTAAATAAGATAAGGGCGACATTTTATTGTTTAGTAACAATTGTTGTTCGTCATTTTTTTGTTTTTGATTTCTCATTCAATGTGGTTTAGAAATTATAGATTTAAATTTATAGCTGAAAATCTCATTTCATGAATATACTTTTCCAATCAAAGACGACTTTGATCCATTTCTAAATCAAATCATGATTATGACATTGTTGGTTATTTCGAATTTTTTTATTTCGCCATTAAATTTCGCCATAAAAGAATTTGCTAGATTAAAAAATTAATCAGAAGCAAATAAATTAAATAGATCAATGACTGGTCATTTAATTTTTCTTGTTAGAGCACAAAAATAAAAAAGTAAAGAGCTCACATTTTTTCCTAAAAAAATATTTTTAAAATAAAAAATATTTTTCCTCATTCTGAACATATTCAAATTACTAAATTGATAAGTATTATCGTTTTACGTGAGTTTTTACTATTTTACTTTCTTAATTATTCGAATTCATAATTTTAAAATTAGAAATGACAGATATTATCGTCCAAATAACCAAGCTAATCCTAAATTAGTATATTTACATTAAACATTATCAATTTGCAAGTGGTTAGGCACAATTGATATTAAACATCGAGATCTTCTTAAGTAACCTTATCACCAACGTAATTGAGAATCCACATAAATATATTTAAAACTATCATAAAATATTGGATTAAGAATCATATTATTCTGAAAACCAATATAATCACACGCCTTGTTAAATAAATATTCAAAAAAATAATTAAAATGCCTGCATGTTAATCTAAATATATATAAAATACGCATACTCTAGTTAGTTTGTATAATTTTATTTATTTACGATAAAAAATAAAATAAATAATATATACATGAATAAATATATATCGTGTACTAATACATGATAACTATAACTAACAACGAGCAATTTCTCAGCATTGATTTTTACTTTGATTTTCCAACTAATCAAAATTCATACTAAAAATATAAAAATTAAGACTCGGTTAAAGAAAAGACGATCTATATATAGAAGAACTTTTACTTTATTTTTTATATTTAAATTTACAATATTATCTCTTTCATTATAATTTTCCAAAATAATTAACTTAATTACTTTACATTATGTGTGCATGTGATACAAAAAACATTTGCTCATTCCCAATATTATATAAATTATGAATATTAAGAATATACGTCCTTAAACTCTCCTCTTTTAAGATGCTTGTGGAAATTTGTGTTTTGGACTTTGTATATAAGATTGAAATTATTAATTGAATTTTTAAAATAATGGTAAAAAATAAATAATTATTATCGGCGTCGTCGTGGATTTTATAGCTTTTTATCGATTTAAATTATTATTTTTTGCGTTGAAACACATTCAGATGTTGAGTTAACTTATACAGGCATGTTATTAAGTGGGAATAATAAGATGTATACAGAGACTAATGAATAGTTAAAATATGAAATTTTAAATATACTTTTGACTATTTACTCCATTTTTGAATTAAATTAACTGCGTAACTAATCACGTAACAGATAGTAATTGAACTTTAAAGACACTTAATTAGCATCTAGAAGCATTTTAACTAAAAATTCAACATTCGTGCTTATTAATGATACGTCACTTATAACTTTTTTAAAAAGATAAACAATTAGAATCAATACTTGAATTATTTAGGACCCAACTACCATATTTCCGTTCCAATTGAAAATTCTATTTATTTTTTTATTATTTTAAATTTTCTTAATGAAAATATAGTCATGCACAAGGGTCATTTGAATTTTCTTCTTTACTAAAATATTACATAATATATAAAGATCGAACTTCTTTTATGATTATAGTATAAATATTGAATTATCTTGAATTTTTTTATATTTTATTTTGTATATTTTGATTATGTTAAAAAAATTTATTCAGTCAACAATAAGTTAGAAGTATAATAAGAATATTTATATAGTGGTCCATATAAATAAGTAATAATCCCACGTTTGATACTCTTTGTTATTTAAAAAATTAATTTAAGTGTTTCTCAATGGAATTTGAATCACACTTTATTTATTTATTTATTTATTTATTTAGATGTTATATGCTTATACTTTTTTTTTTCTTCTAAAACAGATGTTATATTATACACTTTACGATAAAATCTTATATTTGATTTAGAAAGTTAATTAAAAGAACTAACTCAAGATTTTAAAGTATTCCTCCTCTTTATTTTTTCTATTTAATTATTAATACATAAAATTTCTTTATTTACATCGTAAATTTGAATTAACTAACATTTCAATATGAATATTTAATCTCTCAATCATAAATTTGAACTAATTGACATTTCAATATGAATATTAAATCTTTCAATAATATAACATTTATATCGAATATGAATTGAACTTTCTCATGATATTTTGAACTCAACTCACTTATCGCTTTTAACATGCAAACAATTTAATTCTTAGAACATTCTACAACTTATGGTGCAACATTTACTTTAATATACAAATAATTTAATTCTTAGAACATTCTACAACCCCAAGTAATTAAAAAAATTAAATAACATGAAGTGTTTTTGAATTTTAAAGAGCAAAATGCCAAATTGTACAATTTTGACCCCACGAAAGTTCCAAGAAAAATAGAGAGTAATGTACAATTTTGACCTTTCCATTAACGGCTATTATCACTATGCTTTTTTTTTTTTTTGGAGGAGCTCAAGTAATATTTTACCACTACTTGATTCACAAATAACGATGTTGCCATTGCAAACGTCTTTCTGTTTTAATCCTCACTACTCTACTTTATCTGTTTTAATTTATTTGTCAGATTTTAATATAATTCAAAACTTAAAAAAGTAATTAATAGTTATAAAATTTTATAATCTTAAATTAAAAATAAATAAAATCTACTTTTTTTATTCCCTATTAATTTAATTTGTGAGACAAATAAACACATATTAAAAAAAATATTTAAAGATATAATTCAAAACCATACTTTTCACTATTATCCTTTATGAAATTTTAAATGTAGTTTTGCAACCAGTGTAATTTTATTCTTAAAAAATTATAAAACTTCAATAAAATGAAAGGACAACAATAACAATAACTCCAGTGGAATCCCACGAGTGGGGTTGGGGGAGGGTAAAATGTACGTAAACCTTACTGATATCTCATAGAGATAGACAGACTATTTTCCGAAGACCTTTATCAGAAAAATATCAAGCCTCAAAAGGAGAAGAAATTAGGTATGAAAAAAAAAGAAAAGGAGAAGGAGAAGAAAAAATCGACGAAAATGAAAGCAAATGATAACAACAACATACCCAGTGGAATCCCACAAGTAGGGTCTGGGAATGGTATAATATACGCAAACCTTACCACTACCTCCTAGAAGTAGAGAGGCTGTTTCTTGGGACCCTCGTCTCAAAAACTCATAAGCAGAATAAACTGAAAGCAAATGATAATAAAAAAAATACAATAGAAATAGCATATATAAGCCAGAAAAAAAACACAAGATAAAAAGACACGACTAGTCCTACTATCCTACTAAAACACCAAACTAGACATCTACCTACCCCAACTAGAGCCTATCAGTCTGCTATCCTAATATGCAACTCCACTCCTTTTTATCTAGGGTCATGTCCTCGGTGAGATGAAGTTTTGTCATATCTTGCCTGATCACCTCCCCCAAATACTTCTTCGGTTTACCTCCAGCCCTCTGTGTAACCCCTAAATCCAGTCTCTCGCAGCTCCTAACAGGAACATCAGTATTTTTTCTCTACACATGTCCAAACCATCTCATTCTCGCTTCCCTCACCTTATCAGCCACAGAGGTCACCTCTAACTTCTCTCGAATAGTTCCAAATAATTATTTTATGATCTATAGCTTAATTTCATCTCCAAATTGCACCATGCATACCTTTATAAATTACTCCACGTGTACTATTTTTACTATAAATTTATCAATTTTATTGTCCATAAACCTTCTATTTTCTTGCAATTTCTTAATTCAACAAGCCTAATTACCTATTGAGTTATTGTTATTTTGTTTTTCAACATCTTTGTTAACTATCTATAGCCCCATAACCCGGCTCCAACAATAACGATAATAATATACTTATTATGATTCATAAGTAGAGCATTAAAAGAATAGAATATACATATACTTCTATTTTTATTAAGAGAGAGAAGTCGTTTTCATCTCTCGACTAAAAAAAATTATTTTTTAACAACTAATTTTAAGAAATATAAAGGTAAAAAGACTATGATGAAAATATTAAAATAAATATTAACACTAAAATTGATAAACATACTCAAAATAAATAAATAAT
>JAPFFP010000012.1:1599327-1665999 GCA_026153255.1 Solanum medicagineum | reverse complement strand
AAATAAAGTGGACACAAAGAAAAAAATAAAAAATAAAGCACAATATATACATATATATATATATATATATATATATATATATATATATATATATATATAAACAATAATTACATGTAGTTCATAATTAAATCAAGAAATCCATAACCCTAAAGCAAATAAAGTAGTGGACAACCTAGAAAAGCTTAGGAGTAATATAGAAGTTTTTGGAAGCTTAATGATATATTATATGCCTCCTTTCTTGTATTATTGTTTTTCTTTAAAAATATTTTATTTATCTTAATTTATTTGATTTTTTTACATTTCAGAAATTATCAAAACATTTTTAGATAAAAAACTGATTGCATAATGTATTATTCTTAACTTTTTGACAAAATTGAGGTTAAAGTATTGATTATGGTGAAAACTCCTGTGAAAAAATAAATTTGATTAAATTTTAGGTTAAGAAGATAAAAAAAAGTTTTTTGGGCAAAATTCTTTATTTAGAATGGTGTACTTTCTCACGATAGTTCATTTTTGTATTTTCTTCATAAAACAAATTTAAGGGTCAAGTTTTATCTGTTTTGTAAAAAAAAAAAAAAGGGAACTATGGTGGAAAAATCTGCGATACGGACTTGTTACATGATAGTTCAAATTTTTGCAGTTTAGTTCAGTTTTAATGGGGGTATTCTAGTTTTTTTCACACTCTTCCTATACTTAACTCACGTCATTTTGAAGTCTTGTTTTTACCCCAAATCAATTTCTAAGCATGATTTTTCTAACATTTACGCGCTAAGACTTGGAGAACTAGGTCTAAGGAGGAAAAAAAGAGAGAAGACTTGAGAAAATCGCTAGAATTTTTCAAGCTTTTCAAACAATTTTCTGTCCAAAATCTTATTCTCCTGTCTTACTCATGTTTTCCCCAAGAAATTTAGTAAAAAATCAAGCCTAAGTAATTCTTGTTGGTTTTGTGGAAAATCTTAGAATTCTATCAAGTATTTCTTGTTAATTACATGTTTTTGTTTTTAAGGAGTATATTAAATAGATTTCTTTAAAGTTACAAAGTAACCATACATACACAAAAACCCTAGAGAAGTTTTGAAATCATTTTGGTCATGCGTTGGTTGAATTGAAGAATGGCTATTTTTTTATGGTGTTTAAAGATCAATTTCAGTTGTTTTCTTTAGTTTGAGGTAACTGTTGTAAGTGCTCTGGAATTTAATCTTTTCTACCTGTTGAGTATAAAATCATCTTTATTAGAATGCACTTTATCCTCAATATAAATTTTTTTAATGTGAATTAAAATTTAATCAAATCCAACACAAATATCAACCGCCATGTATAGAACTAAAAATAAATAAACCTTTTTATAGGTAAACTAAGGTAACAAAACCAGCCTGTAAAATCATGATTCACCCTACTAGTTTAGATTTGCGAGAATTAATAACCCGCTAATTTATCAATTAAATTTATTTTAATCCGCTTAATTCAATCTATTTAAAAATTATGTTGATATATAATTTATCATTTAATATGTTATATATAAAATAACAACATACCATTATATTCCCAAGAAAAAATGTTAGGGTGTATGTATACCGTTTGAGGGATATAAAGACTTATTTTGATAAATTTTTAACTCAAAAAAAAAAAATATAATCAGAGTAGAAAAAAGAAAGAAAAGTTATGACCCCAATACTTGATCAAATTATGAGAAAACAAATGACTTTAACTTTAGTAAGAATAAAATAAATTAAATTATGATCCATTTTAATCTATTTCAGTCTAAATATCAAATAACTTTTGAAATGGATCATTCCCGATTTATTTGCTCAAATTTTAGGAGGGTTACCATTCAAATTCAATTCAATTCATCGATTCGGTGCTTTGACTCAACATAAACATACAATTTCTTAATTTTAATTTATTTGTCTTACTTCTCCTTTTAATCTTAAAAAAAATTTCGTTTTATTTACAACTCTTTTCAATACATTTTACATGCATTCAACTTTTTTTTACTTTCTTAAACTTCTCGTCAACTAAAAATCAAACAACCAAATTAAAATCAGAAAAATAGTACCTAGAAGTAGTAAAATTAAATCCAACCCGCTCATTTATTAATTCAACACATTTAAAATCGGGTTGATATGTAATTCGTATTGACTCAAGAGAGATTTTGTTAAAATATTCTTCAAAGAATATTTTTTTTTAATTTGATATTTTTATATAGCCAAAATAAAAAATAATTTAAGTAAACACTAAAATATTAAATAAACAAATCAAATAAGTAAAACGTAGTAAAAATGAGTATGATTGGTATTGACCGTTTCTATAACTCATTACTCAACCCGTGTGAGAGTTTAAAATGAGTAATGTTAACCATTCCATTATTCACACAAACCCTTTGATGACTTATCAGCTGCCTTGCTTGAGGAATAGTTTCACAAAAATGGAGACGAACCGGGATAACGTCTGATCTTGTTTCTGGATTGAAGAGAAAAGGGATATATGAAGTTCGTTCTCTTCCTCTGTGCATCTCTGTGATGGGTAAATCTCCATAAAAAAGGGATAACTTTCGTGTAGTTTGTGATTGGATGTAACTGTTAAGATTTTCTCTAGAACTCCCACAATCGCCATCCATAAATTAATACCAAAATTTCAAAAAGTAGTTTCCTTTTGAATCTAAACTATGAAACAAATCTGGGGTCGTTCAAAATTGGAATTGGCACAGCATCTCAAAGTGCCCCTCACCCCACCCCCGGACAATGGCATTTATGTAAATAAAACAAAGACTAAGGTCAAAGCTATGTTGATATATAATTTAAATTGAGTACTGTTAGGTCTTGACCCGCTCTATAACTTATTACTCAACCCGTTTTGACTTAACCCATCTCAATCCAAGCAAATGCAGATTGGGTCGGGTCTTGACCCGTTTTCGTTTGCCATCCATAATAATACTAAATTTTCAAAAGTGATTTCCTTTTAAATCCCAACTATGAAACAAATCTGCGGTAGTTCAAAATTGGAATTTAACATCGCATTCCCACGGCCCACCCCACCCCACGCTACCCCACCCCCAAAAGTGAACAATGGCATTTATGTAGATAAAAGAAAAACTAAGGTCAAAGTTATGAAGTGAAACGCGAGGCATGCGGAAGCCAGGTGTATAGTTATAAAAATGGGTTACTAAACACTGTATCCTTCCTTACCACCCAGATTCCCTTCTTTCTCTCTCAAATTTTTAATTTTTTTTTTTGGCAAATTAAAATTAATTTTATTTTCAGCTTCAAAAACAAGTTTAACAGAGAAACAAGGACCACTTACAAAGATCACAAACCCTAGAAATTGTGTTAAAAAATCTTATATATTTTGATCGGGTTTGCTGATCAAATTTGGATTATTTGTTCACTCTTATACATTCAGAAGAAAGGTTCGTATTTTTTTCAATTTTTTTTGGTTGATCTGGTTGAGTTTTGATGTGTAATAATGGAGGTATAATGTATGTGCATAAATGTTTGTAATTCGAGAGGAATGTGGAGGATTAGAAGTTTTGTATTTTTCCGTGTTTTTGAGGCTCAGATCTGTTATGGTTTTCTTATAGTGTATGTTTTGATTTCGTTTGTCTGGTGTTGTAAATGTTTTTTGTTTGTTTTTGAGGATTTTTTTTGGTTAATTTTATGAAATGTTATTTTAATCATGTAGTTTTGAGTTTCAATTTGGATATCAGTTCGTTTATTTTAGCTCTAGATGTTTAGAAATTTGTAAAAATTTGTAAGAAGAAATGTAATATTAAGTTTTTTAAATTGAGGATTTTTAAAAGATTGTGAAAATTTGTGGTGAAAAGATACAAATTTAGTGTCATGTATTGAATTTTTGACATTTGTGTTTCTCATTTTGTGAAATTGTGCTGCTGGTTTGGTTTTGTTTCCTGTGGATGGTGAAAAGGCGAGTGGTTTGATTTGTAGAGTTGCTGGTATATGGGGCTGATGGTACTTTCTTGTAACCTGAAAGTTTATGAGTGATTTGGGGGTTATGGTTCATGCATATGAAAGCCTGTTGTTTTTGTTGGCTGGGAAAGTTTGTCTCTTTAGGACCATTTACAAATATTCAAGCTTTTTTTTGGTCAGTAGCTACATCGATAAATTTTAGATTCTTGAATATAGGTATATACAGTGATATGTTATTTGGAAATAGCCTCTCTACCTCAAGCTCTACTCGCTCTGGCTCAGCTTATGGGAATACACTGGGTTTTTGGTTGTTGTTTTTGTTGTTGTTAAGTGATATTTTACTTATGTGGTGTTGTAGGAAGAGCAGTGTTAGTATTTGATCTGCTTTGGTGTTTGTTCTGAATCGAATCACAATATAATTGGAATAAAGGGAGACTGACTTGACGGTATACGATATTTTGATTATGATGGCCTCTGCTGCTACTTGCGCATTCTTCCCTGCTGGTAATCCACCTCCTGACTCTGGAGCAAAATCATCTGGAAATTTAGGAGGAAGTCTTCCTGGAAGTATAGATACACGGGGGCTTAATGTTAAGAAGCCTGCTTTTGGGAGCCTACAAGCTAAGGCCAATGCACAAGCTCCACCTAAGGTGAATGGAACAAAGGTAGGCGTTATGGATGGCTTCAAAAACGATGATGAGGTGATTTCTTCCCATCATCCAAGGACCTTTATCAACCAGTTACCTGATTGGAGCATGCTCCTCGCCGCCATCACAACAATTTTTTTAGCTGCTGAGAAGCAATGGATGATGCTTGATTGGAAGCCTAAGCGTCCTGATATGCTCGCTGATCCATTTGGATTAGGAAAAATTGTGCAGGATGGCTTTGTTTTCCGTCAAAATTTCAGCATCAGGTCCTATGAAATAGGAGCTGATAGGACTGCGTCTATAGAAACAATGATGAATCATTTACAGGTATTCTAGGCTTTCATTTCCATTTGAAAGATAAATATTGACTTGAAGTTGTAAAAGCATCTTTTTTTGATACCTTCACGAGCTTATGTTGCTTCTGCAGGAAACTGCTCTTAACCATGTCAAGAGTGCGGGACTCATGCATGGAGGGTTTGGATCAACTCCAGAAATGTCCAAGAGAAATCTGATCTGGGTCGTTACTAAAATGCAGGTTGTGGTGGACCGTTATCCTACTTGGTAAGTTTCTTCTTGTACATGGATGAGATTACGTCTCTGACATATTGTATCAGATAAAGTTCACCAGTTTTTGGAACAGTATTAGTTGATCAATGTTTAAGGTAATTTGAGATTGAGTGTTATACTCCAGAATTTGTTAATGATGTTTAATAAAAACTCTTCTTCAAACGCATATTGGTGTAATGTGCTTTAACCTCAAGTCAGTTTTCTCATGTAGTCGTATAGCTTGTTTGGCCAAACTTCTAAAATCAGCTATTGTGTGATATGAGGAACCACTTTGATAAATTGAATTTAATTTTATTCCCTTGTGTTAATATTTGTGAACTCTTTAGGGACATGATTAATTTTAATGGGAAAATTTTGTTTTACATAATCAGAAATCTCTCAATCTCTTTTAGGTGCCAAGTAATCCTCCATCGTTGATTGTTTTGCTCATTTGCCATCTAGCTACTAAGCATTTAATTTCCCTGTTGTGATTTACAGATGTGAAGCATTCATAGTAGAAATATTAGGTTTCTTACATTTGTTGTATAGTTAAAGATTTGAAGCCTATTTCGGATCTGTTGTGGATTATTCTTTTATTTTCCTCCTGATCTCCTTATTGATATTTATGACACTGCATGACACAGTTTCTTTGACATGGGAGACAAACATGGGGATCCTTTGACTAATTTCTTCTTCACAGGGGTGATGTTGTTCAAGTAGACACTTGGGTAGCTGCATCAGGGAAAAATGGTATGCGGAGAGATTGGCTCCTCCGTGATAGTAATACAGGGGATGTGTTGATGAGAGCTTCCAGGTAGGGGCATTATTGTTTAGTCTACTTCAGTTTGGTTAATTTTGACACAATGATCAATTATCTTCAGTATAAATTGATCTTATCATTCCTACTTAGATATGTCTCTATGTGGTCTAAACCTTCTCGTTGGATTTGGTTGTTTTTTGACCACGTGATATCACGTGATCTTTTGTGCTGTATGTTTGGTAGCCAAACATGAAGCATTTGATGATTTATTCGTTGGTTCATAACTATGGTTTCTTTTTGTTTCCATTTGCTTGCAGCCAATGGGTGATGATGAACAAGGAAACGAGGAGATTATCTAAAATACCAGATGAGGCTCGGGCTGAAATTGAAGGTTATTTTGTTGATTCACCTCCTGTTATTGATGAGGACAGCAGGAAGTTACCAAAACTTGATGAGACAACAGCTGACTACACTCGAAGTGGTTTAACTGTAAGTTGCAGTGTTGAACAATGGTGACTTTGTTGCACCTAAGGACATCATTTTAATATATTCTGATTTGTTGAAATTTACAGCCAAGATGGAGTGATTTAGATGTTAACCAGCATGTTAATAACGTCAAGTACATTGGCTGGATTCTTGAGGTAAAACCTCTACCATTTCCTCCCCTTTCCTTAAATGAAATTGTCTTCCCTGTTATTGCTTGTAATATATTATGGTTTATAATTAGGGTATGTAGCATAATAGGTGAGTTTAGGTTTCATCGCGTTCTGAAATTGTGTGGACAGAACAATGCAGAAAGAAAAGGAAAACTAAAAAGTTGCGCGTTCTGTATATGTTGGATTTGTTGTGGTACTGGATATCCTAAGGTTTCAGATAGAGCTGAAATACATCCAGTGACGTGTATATCTGTTTGGAGCCATTTGCATAGTTAATTAAGTTATGAAATATTTACTTGTTGATGTTGCTGCTCCTTGCTTGTATGCGCTGTACCGTGTTTCTATTAGTTTGCCATGTTTTCTTCTATCATTTTTCCTTTTCATTACCGCTTTGATTTGCTTCACTTGAGACGAGGATCTTTCGGAAACTGGCTCACAGCCTCCACGAGGTAGGGGTAAGGATTGCATTCAATTTAGGGTAAAAAGTGCATTCACTGTATCCTCCCCATACCCCCACTTTGTCGGATTTCACTCTGTGTGTTGTTGTATTGTGCCACCAATTTAGGGTAAAAAGCGCATTCACTGTATCCTCCCCATACCCCCACTTTGTCGGATTTCACTCTGTGTGGTGGTGGTGTTGTATTGTGCCACCAATTTAGGGTAAAAAGTGGTCATGTATTGAGCACATTAATAAACATTTTCCCCTCTTCTAGCTATTAAGTAAAAATGTCTTGCTATTTCTTCTATTTTATCTAACAATAACTAGTTTTAATCCTCCACCCCAAGCCCCATCTTGCTGTCCCTATAAAAAAGTAGTAGTTATTGTTATGTGGTGTATGAGCATGAAATCTTTGTATCAACCTAAAACATGAAAGCTGAATGAACTCAAGTGGGCATTGTGGCATGCATTGTATTGAAAATCCCAATGGTCATTGATCTCCAACTTGACCGGCCTTTAGTGCTCATTCTCCTTACCGTTTGCATAAAGCACAAATCGTTTTTCATGATAGTAGTAATAGTTTCTTTTGGGATTTTTAACACGCGCTGATATTGCTGGCTTATATGTTTAGTGGGTTGCAGAATTCCAAAATTTTCAGGTTTAATTGGGTTACATTAATAAAGAAATATTCTCTTAGACTGCTTCAAAATCTTGAAAACATCATGTAATTTTGGAGCATGTCTTTCTGCAGAGTGCACCCATGCAAATACTAGAAGGTTGTGAGCTTGCTGCCATGACATTGGAGTACCGCAGGGAGTGCAGAAGGGACAGTGTGCTGCAGTCTCTTACCTCTGTACTCGACAAGGAAGTTGGTGACTTTACCGACTTTGGGAACGTCGAGTGCCAGCACGTGCTTCGACTTGAAAATGGTGGCGAGGTTGTTAAGGGACGTACTGAGTGGAGGCCTAAACGTGTCAATGGAATTGGGAGCCTGGGTGGATTCTCAGCAGACATCGCGTAGTAAGTTTCATTACTTCCAAGTTCTGGAGACTTGAAGTAGTGTGAAACTGTCGACGCTCGATATATCACAATCCTTTGTGAATCCTCCCTACTTGTGCTCTTTTGATCTTTATATATTCCCTCTATATATCTATATCTATATATATGTGTCCTCCTTATCCCTTCCCCATTTTTTTCTTCTTTTTTTTTCTTCCTTGCCTCATTTCTTTTCCCTTAGATATTATTAGTGAAATTATCAGTGATTGTAAGTATAGTCCTTGTGTCTAATGTCTTAATTTCCCTAGCATTATTCCCTATACTCCAAGAACTTTCTTATCTTTTGTCCCCTTTACCTTGCTGGCAATTAAATTTGGCCTAGAAATGGCATTGCTGAACTGGACAGCAAATGGAGCAATTTTTTATTTCTGTCAATTCTTTTTTCTGTAATGCATTATATTTGTTCTCATTGCCATGTGGTGTACATCTCATTTGTCAACAATTTAGTCTGTGGAAGTTTCCACGTACTTTCTCCTTCCCCCTTTTATTTGATGAACAGGGTGTTTGATCGGACGCTAAATTTATAAAAGGCAGGCTTTCAAAATTAATACTTGTACTTATCGCGATATATTTAATTCTTTGTTTGGTAAGATTATCGTTGTACACATTATCCCCAATGGTTTGGATTTGAGACTATTAGAGGTTTCAAGTTCAAAACTTCTTGCCAACGAAGATAGGGGTCAAGCTCGTCATATTGAGTTTGTCTAGTGTGAGTTTGTTTCCCTATGGATGTCCAGGGTTCATATTGAGAAGCCAAAAATATTAGGTAGGTGGTTTGTCATCATATATATATACAAACTTCGGTAAATAAGATTACCCGATGTTTATGTTGGTCGAATACATTATCTGTGATATCCATGTGTATAAAAGTTGATTGGAAAATTACGATTAAAGAAAAAAAAGAATTTTTAAATATAAAAAGGTATCATTTGGAATTTATTAGAATAATTTCACTAATTTTAATCAATAATGTTTAAACATGCCTAAATTTATCTTGAAGAAGAAATGATTCTCAATTCCACACTTTTACAATGGATCTTTTTGCATTTTTGTTGTGTCTTTTAGTGACAAAAGCATCTCTTTATTTGTTGGTGGGTGAGTATCTTTTCATCAATCAAAGTAGCGATCAACTTTACAGGTAATTTTGAATTTGGAATAATTTGTTGCAAATGTAATTCTATTATTGGAGGATATTCGTTTTTAACTTTAACTTCACCTGCCACTTATTTTTTACCTCACTTCATTGAGTGTGATGGGTGTCATGTAATATATTTGTTACGATCCAAACTCATGATATATATTGTTCACAGTCGAACAAACTTTATATATTTGTCCTTTAGGCTATGCCATTATTGAGCTCAAAAAATACCTTATAGACGTAT
Organism: Solanum medicagineum; assembly: GCA_026153255.1. Taxonomy (NCBI): domain Eukaryota; kingdom Viridiplantae; phylum Streptophyta; class Magnoliopsida; order Solanales; family Solanaceae; genus Solanum; species Solanum medicagineum. Next base: position 1,656,590 of record JAPFFP010000012.1, on the reverse strand, counting down.
GTGGTCCTGAATAGGGCAGAGCTAGCTTAGGCTTGGGGGTTCAATAGAAAATTGCATTATTTATAATTGGTTAAAATATATATATATATATAATAAAAGATTAGTTCGTGTGGTTGCTTATTTGTATTTTGAATTTCCTTGATGAAAATTTTGATTCCATTAGTGTTCCTAAGATAGTCCATGTGAAGTTTTTGTGAAGAAGGGTCATCTTGTGTGCAAGCAGAGTTTTTCTAGTCATCTACATATTTTCCAAATGATTGTTGAACATTCTATTTAGTTTTGCCGGTGTGATCTCACTTACATCATTAGTTTTAAAGCTGGATAATAGAGAACGGTTGCCAAAGGTCAATCGAAAATAACTTTTTTATTCTGCAATGTCAAAGATAAAGTCTGATACATCTTATTCTTTCCAAACCTCATGCATAAAATTGTACTATCCAAACCTCATGCATAAAATTGCACTAAATATATAGTTATAGTATTTTTTTTCTCCATGAATTTTCTCAATCTTGAAATGAAAATCATTTTTTTTTTTTAAAAAAAAGAGGCTTCTATTGTCAACTAACAAAACACTTTTGGTAATCCAATTTTGTCTTTAAAAAAAGGGGATGGAAATGAATGAGTGGTGGAGAAGAAAATTATAAAAAGCCAAAGATCATGTTCTATAATAAAATATTATCTTGATGATATTATTATTTTTAAATATATATTAAACAAAAAATAAAGAATCTTGAAAGAACAAAATAATGTGTCAACCATGAGACTTCACATGAGTAGGGAACAATTCATTAACTTTGTCTTAATTGTGCAAAAATAAAATAAATAATACAATATCCAAATATCTCTCTTTTTCACAAGTTATTTGCTCTTTTTGGTACATTTGTCACATGCAAAAGTGAGCCAGAGTGGATAGGAATATCAAGAATAAAAAGAATATTGAATTTATAAATTAAGATTAGGTCAATCATAGAATTTACTATAATTAATTAGACACAATTTTTTAGATGTTTTAAGTGACAGTTTTTATCTAGCTTAGTTTAGTTTATTTTATCTGTCCATGATAAATTTATTGTTTTATCTGGTGTTCTTGGATTTTTTGTTTGGTGTCGATCATATATATATATATATATTTACTTATGATTTTTTTAAAAAAAAATTATTTTTTAAGAAAATATTTTCTTAAAATATTTTTTTAAATCCTTCGTACCAAACACATCCTAAATGAATTCATTTCTCGATAATTAAAACAATAACAACAATAACATGCCCAGTAAAATTTCAGAAGTGGGGTCCGGAGAGGTTTGAATGTACGCGGACCTTACCATTAATAAAGTAACACAATAAATGAACACAATAACAACACAATATATAAAGACAAGACTATCTCCACTATCCTACTAAATCACACGGTCATACATCATTCTATCCCTACTAGCCGTCTAACCCCCTACCCTAATACGCGACATTCACTCCTTTCTATATAAAATTATGTCCTCGGTGATACGAAGTTGCGGCATATCCTGTTTAATCATCTCCCCAATACTTTTTTGGTCTACCTCTACCCCTCTGCGTAACTCCTAAATCTAACCTCTCCCACCTCCTAAATGGAGTATCAACACTTCTTCTCTGCACATGTCCAAATCATCGCAGTCTTACTTCTCTTATTTTGTGTGTCAAAGAGGCCACTCATTTTGTCTTTAATTTCTCGATAATTAAAGAAATTAAATAATGATTATCACCTCAAATTAAAAGCATAAATCAACTAACTAAATACACGTTTTCTCATATAAAAAAAAAATAAAACAAAAAAGTCACACAAAATTAGGTTAAAATAATGGTATGTAATTGGGCCAACATGTAATCCACTAGCATTGTTACATATGATTTAAGTTGCAATGTATTTGGACTAATTAATTTGGATCTTTTAAAAAGTAAAAAGGAAAAAAAAGTATATTCCGACATAAACATTTGTTTGGAAAAACATTGATGAGACATAATCTTCATTTCACTTATCCACGCTTATATGATTATTCAAAGTCTCTCTCTCACACACACATCAACCAAGCATCATGAATTTGTCGGACAGTATCGTGAAGATGTGGATGTTATGATGAAAGACTTTAGATCAATCTAGTACCAATCTATTTCTTTGTTCCATACTTATTAGATACTAATCTATTAAATTAGTTGAATTGTTGTTCATATTGAAAGGAGTCGAGATTGATAAGGAGTTGTTTAATGATTCTCGAACATGTGTAGTTATAACAATATATATAAGATTAAAAATAATTGCATTTATCATAAGATGCAAGCAACATACGTTGAGAATAAATGATAAGAAGGTCATTTGAGATGGTTTGGACATGTTTTATGTTGTCTACTGGTCTGTGTGAAACTATGATATCATGAATTTGCTAGATAGTGTTGTGAAGATGTGAATTTGTGATGAATCTGCAGTTATAATAATGTATATAAGATTAAAAATGATCGTATTTATCATGAGGTACAAACATCATACGTTGAGAGTAAACTGCAACAAAATTGTTTGAGATGGTTTAAACATATTTTACGTTGACTTATAGATGCAATAATTTGTATCAAAATTATATATGACAAGTGAAAGCGTTAAAAGGAGACGGAATAGACCTAAATTATGTTAACATATGGTATTAAAAACTTCCAATTGCTTGATATATAAATACAACCTTAGCTAAAGATAGAGTATAATCGAAGAAATAGATTCATAGAAATGCTAATAGTTGAGGATAATTTTTCGACTCGTTATGAAACTTAATTCACTACTTTTATTGGTACTATTATATTATGATAACGATATAAATTTAAATGTTAAAATGAAGATTTATATTATCAATTTTAACTTATTTAGAATTAAGATATAGTCATTATTATTTGTACTATTATATTTGATATGACTTAATAGTCAAGGAAACTAAAATAAAACTCGTGAATGATTTTTTGTCTGAATTCATAAAAATTTAAATATTAATGACGCGGAAAATAATCAATAAAATACAACAACACATATCCAGTGTAATCCCACAAGTAATAATTTATAGATTTATGTGGTTGAACAGAAAGGAAAAAAAGGATAGAACTAATAAGAATCTTGTGAAATTATATCACAAACGTGTCAATATCAAAATGGTCTTCAATATTTATATTTAGAGATCAAAATTTAAATCGTACATTGGCTCATCTTTTTCCTGTGCACAAAAGCATAAAAATGTACGAGAAATACATCTATATTATTGGTGGAAAAATATAATAAAGACGTCAATGTACGTGAATAAATGCTTTATATAAGATTTTTCTTTTTCATTTTTACGAAGGAACCCCGAAGATACAATTTGAATGTCGCTTAAGTAAAATAAAAAATTCAAATATCTTGAAATAAAATTTATTATGAAAGAAGATTTGTTGGGGTAAGATAGTGTCGGATCATGTGATATAGTAAGTTTGTAGAGATAGGCGTGTCGTTATATATTGTATTATTATTGTACATCGTTTATTTTGTTATTTTTATTGTCTTTGAAATTTATTTGTTGTCCACTTTAGTCGTTTTATATCTAATATTTTCTACTTTTTAGGATGATATCTTTTGGAATGAGAGTTATTTTGAAAATAAGCTTTCTATCTCTGTAAGTTAGTAGTAAGACCTACTTATGAGATTTTACTAAATATGTTATTTTTGTTGCATGTGTGTGTTTTTTTGTCATTTAACTTCAAAAAAGAAAAAAAGGAAAGAAATTTAAGGTGGTTTTATGGTTGGTGAAATACTCCTATTTTGCAAAGTAAATAATGTTAGTGGAAAAAAATTTATAATATGAGTACATAACAGTCACCATCTAATGCCGGCAATTTCTGTGAAGATGCCACTGAGTCATTCAAGCTGTGGCACTTGGATCGAGGACAGAAAAAGAGAGAAAAAATAATGCCTTGCAGTCACTAATGGAAGAAACAAAGGCCATTGCAGTGGTAGTACTACTACTTACTTAGTACATGAAGTGAACAGGGAGAAGAAAACAGACAAAGAACAATCAAGAATTTGAAAGAAATTAGTGAGTGAGTGTGTGTTTTTCTTTGGTATCCAGATAAAGTGTAATCAAGAAAAGAAGAAAAAAAAAGATGGGCTCCTCAAAAACTCATCATTGTGTCTTCAATCCCAAGCTAAAAAAGAAAGACATGATGTGATTGCTTCCATTATCTGTTTTTGTTGTTGTTGTTGTTGTTCTTCCTCTCTCTCTTTATTAGTATTAGCAAAAAGCTTTCATCTTTCTGCAGTTCCATTTGAGGAATCTTTTAACTTCAGAGCAGATTGACAAAACCCCAGGTTCTATTTTCTTACTTTGTTATCTTAGATCTTTTCAGAAATGCTGTGATATTGCTAAAGTTTGATCTTTTTTTGGTTTCTTGTATATTGTTGGAGTAGTTTTGGGAAATTCCTTAACTTCATGAGCAGATTAACAAAACCCCAGGTTCTATTTTCTTACTTTGTTATCTTAGATCTTTTGAGAAATGCTGTGATATTGCTAAAGTTTGATCCTTTTTTTGGTTTCTTGTATAGTTGTTGGAGTAGTTTTGGGCAATTCCTTGACTTCAGAGCAGATTAACAAAACCCCAGGTTCTATTTCTCACTCTGCTCTTAGATCTTTTGAGAAATGCTGTGATATTGCTAAAGTTTGATCCTTTTTTGGGTTTTCTTGGAAGTAGTTGTAGTAGATAAAGAATTTAACTTTAGTTATTCATCATTTCTTGAAACTGATATTGCTCAAGTTTGAGCCTTTTCTTCACAGTGTTTACTTTTTTGGTCTATGAATGTAGTGATCTACTATTTATTCTTGCTCAGTGTTCCCTTTTGTGTTGTGGTGGCCTATGTGTGAATTTTGTCCCAGATCTGAGATTTATGCAACTGTAAATAGGTTGATATGTGAATTTAAGATATGTAATTCTGTTAGTAATGCTGTCTTATAAACTTTCTGGTTATGGATCTGTTATTTTCCTCAAAGTTTGTGGTGTCGTGGTTTGTTTTCTTATGCTTTTGTTTGGAATATGCATAGGTAGATTGTTTTGGAGTGTGCAATTAGGTTTAGTCTTGCTGCAAGTTGGAGCAACGCGACTATGCTTAAGCAAATTCTTGCAAAACTTCCCAGGAAATCATCGAAATGTGATACGTTTGATACATCAGGAAGCAATTCCTGCAACAACACCTCAAACTTGGGGAATGGAATTCAATTTACCAATAGTTGTACTGTCATAGCAAACAGGCTGAATGTAGTGAAACGGATGTCGACAGCAATTTTTCCTGCAAGTATTGTGGCTGGTGGTGAGTCTGTGGCACCACATGTGCCTTTTAAAGATGTTTCAAATGCCGAGAAGCAAAGCTTATTTGTAAGCAAGTTGAATCTCTGCTGTACAATATATGATTTCAATGATCCAGATAAAGATTCGACCGAAAAGGACTTGAAACGTCAAGTACTGCTTGAGCTGAATGAGTTTGTTGCTTCAGGATCTGCAAGGTTCTCAGAATCAGCAATTGCTGCAGTCTGTAAAATGTGTGGAGTTAACTTGTTCAGAACTTTTCCTCCCAAGTATCTCTCTGCTCACGGTGAAAGTGAAGATGAAGAACCGATGTTTGATCCAGCTTGGTGTCATTTACAACTTGTGTATGACTTGTTCCTTAGCGTCATTGGTCAAGGTTCTCTTGATGCTAAGATTGCGAAGAAATACCTAGACCATTCTTTCATATTGAAATTGCTTGACCTATTTGATTCTGAGGACCCAAGAGAAAGAGAATGTTTGAAGTCAATATTGCATCGCCTTTATGGGAAGTTTATGATGCACAGGCCTGCTATTCGAAAGGCCGTAAGCAATATCTTTTATCGTTTTGCTTTTGAGACTGAAAGGCATAATGGGATTGCAGAGCTTCTTGAGGTTTTTGGAAGTGTAATTAGTGGTTTTGCTTTACCATTAAAGGAAGAGCATCGATTATTCTTCTCCAAAGCCTTGATACCTCTACACAAGCCAAAATCTTTGGGTATCTATCATCAACAATTAGCATACTGTGTTGTACAATTCATAGAAAAGGAACAAAATCTGGCTAGCATAGTGATAACGAGATTGTTGAGGTATTGGCCAGTGACAAGTAGCCAGAAACAGTTGATGTTCATCAGTGAGTTGGAAGAGATTTTAGAAATGATCAGTATTGCAGAGTTTGAGAAGATCATGGTGCCACTGTTTCGTCGGGTAGGCCATTGCCTTAACAGCTCCCATTTCCAGGTAATATTTCTTAATCAAAAAACGCTCTTAGATTGCATAATTCTCAAACTATTATGGTTACAATAAAGAGGGAGTTCCATGCAATTGTTATGGTCTCTCCTTGAGCTGAGGGTCTATCGGAAACAACCCCTGTACCATAATTGAATTGCTTCGTTGATGGTTCAGTGGACAGAATTGGAGACAACAATTCACATGTATGATAGATAAATAGCAAATTCAATTCTCAGGCTTAAGGCTATGGTAATTTCAACTTCAAATGTTGTGTCAACGACTTTAGTATGGTTTGTGAGGCTTAGGATGTCACCAAGCATGAAACTTTTGTGTCATTTCATGCATTTATTAGACTAGTTTTTGTATCTTTACACACCGTACATATAGTTTTGACTTTTAAGTTGAATGTTAGAAGCTGGCTTCATGGAAGGAGAATGAAAAAGAAGACCTCGGAAGTTGGATATCTTACCCATCATTTTATTGCATCTTTCTTTGAAAACTTTTGTATATCTGTTAGTATTAGTTAAGGTGTGCACAAGCTAACACGGGCACCATGATAAGGTAGGAGAGGGTTTGTTCCACTTGTACAGAAAAGGGAAGCCTAGTGCATGAAGCATCCTGCATTCACACAAGGTCCGGAGATGGGCTGCATCCCAATGGGTGTACGGAGTTGGAATTAATTTAGTACCTTGTCAAATCTTGTTTCTGTTTTCTTCTTCCAAATGCGGACTTTCTTGAATTCGTTCATACAATTGACTGCTTGCAACATTTACCTTATCCTCCCGCTTTTAACGAACTTGCAGGTGGCGGAAAGAGCACATTTCTTGTGGAACAATGACAACGTCCTTAATCTCGTGATGCATAACAGGCATGTGATCATGCCAATTATTATCTCAGCTTTAGAACGGAACAGCCAGAACCACTGGAATAAAGCAGTTCTTAATCTGAGTCAAAATGTGAGGAAAGTCTTCTCTGAGATGGATGAAGAGCTTGTACTCGACTGCCAACGCAAGCTTGAAGAAGAAAATTCAAAGTCAAATGTAGCAGCCGAGAGGCGAAGGTTGACATGGGAACGGCTAGAAATTGCCGCTAATTATGAACCTCTTACAGTTCCTTCTAATATTCCAGGCCTGGTAAAAACCCCCACCTGTCTTGTTTCTTGCTAATTTGATCGTTGATCGATAGAAAGAACCATCTTAGCTCTCATTCACGCAGTTTTTATTTCGTGAAAAAGTAAAAAAGAAACATGCATGTCCTGTTTCTTTAGTGTATGGATTTTGTGTCTTGGAATATGGATGTATATAGGAGGTGCCACAAGGCATTATGTTCACATTTCTACTATTTCCCAAAAGCTGTGCTAAGTGTTTGCTACTACCATTTACTTATTCTTTTGGCTTTTAAAAAAGATAAAAGTCATTTGGTTGTACTCACTTACCTCTCTTAACTCTACGAGGTAGGCCTAAAATCTGTGTACACTCACCCTCCCCAGACCGCACTCGCGGGATTATACTATGTACGTTGTTGTTGTTGAGATCAGCAATGAATCATCTTGATATATGCTCTTGGTTTTACAGGTTAGCAAATGTACCAAGTCATTTGCTTTTCTTTTTTTTCCCCTTTTCTTTCAACTATTAGAGTCAAATTGGGTTTTAGCTTCTTTTGTATTTTATCTTGTGGTCAGGCTCTTTTTCGGACCATGCGCAGAGCAGGAGCTTTAGTACACCAGGCTTGCCCTTATATTTTAGATGAGGAAGAGGGTGGTAATTGCTAGTGACTAGTCTATTAATCAAAAATCGTATCGTGTTAGGTCTATTAAAGGAGAGTGTGCTTTGTACTTGCTTGTACTCGAAACCTTTAGTTACATGTAGTGTAGATCACGAGGAAAAGTTGTTACACTTCCTATTGTTTTTGATAGAATCGCGCTATGTAAGGCCCATTGAAGGAGCAAGGCAAATTTGCGACTAGGGTTAGCTGATGGGTTGTTTGGTAAAAGGTATTAGAGAAAAAAATATGATTCTTATGCATAATAAACAATATCATTAACAATATGGGGAATTATTCATATTAAATACACTATATTCATTTATACAACAAATCAAATGCTAATTGATTTTCTAATCTTAATTATTATATTTTTATATTAAAACATAAAAATATGTTTTAGGATACATAGACATGTGAACCATTGTTGTGTAGTTGTATTCTACACTTGTATACTTGTCTTTCCATTAATAACTCCGAGGAAAAAAAAGGGTACTCCATCAACTAGAGGTATGGGCCCCATTAATAATTGGCGTTACGATCGATGAAGTGTGTGAAAATCATTAAGATTTAATTTTTTCCATTTATTTTTATTTATTTATTTTATAAAATAAATACTTATTCATTATTATTTGTGATCATTTTCAATATTTTAATAGAATTTCTTTTTTTACATGTGTGTTTTCAATAATATTTTTGGTAGAAATGGATGGAAATTTTATATTTTATTACACGAATTTTTTATTAATTCACAAAAAATCTTTTTATTTCTAATAGGGAATTTTATGAAATTGCACAAGATGACACTATTAATTAGACAACTGTCTTCTTCCTTTAGGTTCCCATCATTAATTATCCACCTCTACTCTCTTCATCTCATAAATAATTATTTTAAAATAATTATTAATTTTGATAATTAGAGAAAATTAATTATTTTTTTAAAATTTTACTCTTAGTATTAACTATTTTAGAATTAAGAGACATATATCGATAGAAATTTCAATATTTATAAAAAATATATTAGTCAAACAATACTTTGTAAATAATTTTTTTTTAAAATTTGTCAAATTTTATTATAACAACAAAAATAAGACAGAAGGACTAATATTTTTATTAAAAAATCACATGAGGCATTTCTTCCATATCTTTTTCACACAAAGAAAATTGGGTATATATAAAATAAATTTTTAATTTATATATATTATAATGAAGATTGTTCAATTAGTCATCTTTCGATTGTTATAGCTCGGCCGTTAGTTATGAGGCATAATTATTTATTATGAACGTTAAATAAAAAATAATAAGTACTCGATAAAATAATCGAAGCAACCCTATTAATTAGACAACTTACCCTCTCCTTTGTTTAGGCCCCCATCATCATTAACTATTCACCTCTAGTCCTTTAATATTTCTTATCAACTTTCATATTCTTTTTATAGGTAATCTTCCATATATTTTTTTTCATACAAAGAAAGCAAAGAGGAAAAAAAAAGAAAAGAAAATGGATGCTCCAAAATATCAAAATATGTCATATTATGACCATATCCAAAGGCAACATGAAGAAAAAGGATGCTTCTATGCTTGGTTTGTATTATAAATCTCATAATTTATTTTCTATTTTTACTTTCTTACTATAAAAAATATATATAGTTATTAAAGTTAGATCCAAATTTTTAATTTTTTTCCAAGGATATTTTCTTATTTTTAGAAAAAAATAAAAATAAATTTGAAGTCGAAGTCGAATAGAAATATTTGGTATTTGGAAGTCAAATTATTGTTTGGACTTGAATTTTACTTTTTTTTTGATGGTTTGTGAGTGAAAATCGTCGATTATTTAACTTGAGTTTTAAAGCTAAGTTAAATTAATGGATAAAATTGTAAAATAAAAATATTTATTTGTGAATGATATGTATATGTTCAAATATTAACAAACTGTGTATGGTGAAAATATTGCCTGTCTCAAATTGAAAAAAAAGAAAATGGTTGCAGTAGATTGACAGACGATCAAAGTAAATAATATGAAGTTGATGCATAGTTGATTAATAAATATAAATATTATGTTTGTTCTAATTTATTTATTTTTTATGTGATTTTATAAATCTTGAAAATGCAGTATGTACACATTGTGTTGCTGCTTCTGCTGCAAGGGAAGGACTTGTTGTTGTTGTTAGCACAAATTTATAATCATCAATGTTGTTGATTGTATTAATTCAGATTCTTTAAAAATATTGTCTTTTCACAAAATTATATATTTCTATGTTATTCGACGCGAATGCAATAATAATTCTTAAGAATTCGAACGATAGTTTGTAAGACTTCTTATAAGTAATGTTGATGTTTCGATAAAATTGGATGTTATATGTCACTATTGTTAATCTATTCTACTATGTTTTATATTCTTGTAATGTTATTAATTCCTCCTATTCTAAGTGAATAAAATTATATATTATTATGGATTTATTTATTAAGATTAGATTAATTAATCTCGTTAAATTCGTTCTTGAATGATGTTGACCATTTTTTTTGATTTCCCTTCTTCCTTCGACGGAGCCCGAACCTTTATTGTGTATGTGTGAATATAATAATTTCAACAACAACAACAACATTACCCCAATGCCTCAAAGGCTCCCGCCCATTACGGGGTAAAGGGGGGTCGGATGTATGCAGCCTGACCCCTATGTTTAAAAACATAATGCGACTGTTTCCAGATGACCCATGATGAACGTCGAAAGTTGCATTGACTAACTGCTACTTCACAATTGAAAGAAGCGCAGACAGTTTAAAGAGTCATTTTGCTTTATTCCATCATACCCCAAAACGAAAAAATAGTGAATCTTTGGCTCCATCCAAGATTGGTGGAAATAATATAATAATTTCAACATCACTTGAAAATAATACAAAGTAAATATTAGTCCTAGACAAGAAGCAAAATCAAGAATTCAACATAATTTCAAACAAACTGAATTATGACAATAGGCCGATACTAGCTACTTGCACAAAATTTTGCATATCTAGAGTCAACATTAGAACAAGTAGGCCCTTATTATACATATACATGTTAAATTTGGATAAATATATAAATTCAAAATCGAAATCAATAGATTCTGCGATTCAGAACTTATTCAAAATCTACGCTTCTGAACTATTTTAAGAGTGAAATCGATCTTTCAAAGCGTTAAAGATTTTTTCATTAACTTCTTCTTGAGGAGGTAAGGGTCTTGGATTTCTAAGACAATCAACAAATCTTTGAACACAATTGTAGATAGGTCGACACCAAAGAAGAAGAATTCCTATTTGTCCAATCACTCCTCCTGTGAAAGCAACAATAGTTAGGGGCTCCATGCTCTCTATTTCTTTTTTCGTTGTAACAAGTTAAATTATATTGATAAAAAAAATTATATTGTTAGTAATATATATAACTTGGAAGGGGAAGTTTTTTTTTTTTTTGTACGTTAAATGTTTTTTTTTAGGTGTTATTGTTTTGAGGGAATTAATTTGTACTTTATGGTTTTCATTAAATGGAATTAATATAGCTCTGAGAAATTTATTGCCTATTAGCTCTTGCAATTTTGGTACATACAACTAAATTAAGTGATGAGTTTGCTAATAGGATTGTGACAGAATGAATAAGATTCTTTCGATCTTAGCAAAAAATCTTGGATTCGAGTCTCGAGTATGAAAATAAAATCATGTTTGGAAACGCTTCCCCCTTGATAGGCACATTACTATGAAATTTGTCACACTCTTAATAGAGCAAAGATTTACTTGCTTAAAAACGATGATTCATTCAGATCGACATAAATATTACTTAGGTGGAGTTATTGAGTATAATAAGCAACCCCATTTACAATATACTAATCTTACATCTTTCTACAATATTTTCAAATTTTATCTCCAAGAAAAGAAAAAAAAAATGATAAACTTAGAGAAGGGGTGCTAACCTCAGTGGAGAAGGGTAGAGGGACGGGTCCATCATCCATCGGTTCTGAACCATCCCTCGAAAAAGTTCTTGAAAGAAATAAGGGGGATTGGGGTGGCTACACATCTAGAACTGTTGTGTACTCTGAACTATCTCTGTTTGCAGGTTGTCTTGTAATGTCCAGTTTGATTGCACTTACTACAATGGACAGTATGCTTTTCACGATTAAGATCTTCAACGCATAACCGCTTCTTTTCAGGTCGTCCGGGTGGTCGACGAAACTTGGGTGGTCGGACTAGTCGAGTTCTCGACCATTCAAGTTTATCAGGGATAGGGTGTACCTCTTTACTATAACTCTCGCGATAACTAGCTGCAGTGAAGTATTTATCTGTGAAGGCATACACATCCTTTTTACATGATATGAGAGCAGCAATGGCGTGAGAACATGGTATCCTATACAGCTGCCAATCACGGCAAGAACAAGATTGGGTACCTGTATTCACAATGTCTGAACGCTCGGCTGAGATAACTTCAAATTCAACTTCATCGGACCTTAGCACTTGATAAGTGGAAGCCTGAGTTTTTCCATCCATAATGCGTTTCTCAGCAGATGGAGAAAGGGTAGAACTCCATGTGCTACTCCTTGATCGCCGCAACTCAAACTCTTCTGTTAACTTACAGTGAATCCGTTTAATCACCTGAATAATAGGAAGCTCTCGCGCTTCAAGAATCCATTTATTGAACTCGTTAATGTTTGAAGAGAAATGGCCATATCTTGTTCCATCAAAATGTATTAATGCCCAGCGTGAAGGAGGATACTGTTGAAGCCAAGCTGCTGCATCTGAGGAAACCTCCTCAATTTCAGCCATTTTCTCTTTAAACGCCATAGTGGACGTGGAATAGGCGGCTTTCCACAGGAGTTGCACAAGCCTTGAATTCTTGAAATCTTTACTGATGCTTTCACTCAGATACTGCATACAAATTGCATGACAAGAAGAGGGAAATTTCTTTTTCACAGCATCTGCAATACTTTTTTGTCCATCAGACAGAAATGTAAGAGGTGGTATCTTCTCAGTGCTCATATCTAGAGCTTTGCGCAACTCTAACAAGAACCACATCCAGTTATCATCATTTTCTTCATCGACAACACCAAAAGCAAGTGGAAACACTCCACCATCAGCATCAAAAGAAGTCGCTGATAGTAAAGTACCTAAGTATTTGCTCTTAAGCTGAATACCACCAAGACAAATAACAGGCAAGCAACCACTCAGGAACCCATGAAGAGAAGCATAAAAGGAAATGAAGAACCTCTGAAACCGACTATCTGAACCAGCTGTAAAAACCTCAGCATGACTTCCAGGATTTGTTTTCTTGATTTGCTCACAATATGCAGGTAATAGACAGTACCCTTCTTCGGAAGATCCATATATAGCTTGCAGTCCTCTTTCCTTGGCCCTCCAAGCTTGTTTATATGGTATAGTTATCCCATACTGCTTATAGATATCATGCAAAATATCTTTTGGCTTGTAATTTATATTATCACGCAAACGATTCTCTATGAAGTTCACTATCCAATCAACAGAAGCCTGATGATGTCCATTTTGTGCATTTTTCCCGCAGGTATGTGTTCCCTCAAGGCTTCTTATAGTAAAGGTAGGAGCATTGGGAAGCTTAATAGCACGAATACGCCATGGACAACCTTCTGAAGCACATTTCGCAATGTAGCGAATCAGGTCACTTTTTACTATGCGAAGCTCAAAATGTTGTGCAATAGCAGCCTCTTTAATTGCAGTGCGGAAGGTCTTGACATCAGGAAACTCTTGGCCGACGAAAATGTTTTGAACCTCCATGGAATAACAATTTATGAGACCACCACTTTTAAATAGCTAAAGTCACCACTTCACTTAATGGGAATTGACATGTGAGAGAACTGGAGAAAGCAGCGTATACATCCAAACCTGAATATTCAATAGGAAACTTCATTAGCAAGGGCAAGCAGTTCGAAGATGCACAGATCTTTCACGAATCCTCACAAGCCTTGATCAGAAAGGGCCAAAACGTTAGATGTAGGTGAAAAGGATCCTGATACAAAAAATTTGCAACTATGCACATTAAATAAAGATGACTTCTGCTCTACCATAAACCTTAAAGAACTTTTTAAACAAAAATTGATAATACACAGAGTTACCCACCCTCATTCCCAAGTCATTCGTGGAAAATATAGTATTTGCCAATTACTATAGTTAACTAAGATTTATTTCTTCGCAGAAATTGGTCTCACTCAAATGAATTGGTCTCGAGAGCATTCCACCAGTCATTAGTCTCTGGAATGCATCGAACTAAAACCTGGCAGTTCTTTCAGTATGTACTTTAATCCTGAAGCCCACTCACGTTTGTTTGCATAAAACAAGGTCAGCTGCACATGTATCCCTAACGATTCAAATCACCTATCCATCCCTGCCTAATCGAGTAGCACGTGAGCGACCAATCATGAAAAATCAACCTAGATAACCCCCAAAATCCCATGTAACAGAAAAACATCATGGATTAATATGACGGATTTAGAATTTCTCAAATAATATTGCTAAACATTGAATGATACAGAAAAAACAAAGAGCCTTTCTAATATAATACTGCTAAGCACCCAACGGTACGGTCTAGTGGCAAACAAAGTAAGTTGAGTACCATGAGGTCTCAGGTTTAAATCCCACAAACGACAAAAGAACTAGTGATTTCTTCCCATATGTTCTAGCCTTTGTCGATGGAGTTACCTAACAGCTGCCAGTTAGAAAAAAGAGTTACCTAATAGCTGTTGCCGGTGAAGGTGCAGGTATCCAAGAGAATTAGCCGAGATATGCGAAAACTAGCCCGGCCACCACGATTGTCAAACTATATATACATATAATACTGCTAAAATTCTCTGTAACTCAGAAATTATAGTACTATATCCTCCCGGAAAAAAACTTCAATTCCTCAATACAGAAATAAAAACTAGAAATTGTGCCATGAAACGAACATTTCCAATCGGAGAAAGTTTTAATTAATTTATCAACTAACTTTATAGAGGGCAACAGTACAAAAATCCGGGAAAATTGCGAGATTTTAACTGATCGGAGAAGTGTACCGCGGCGATGAGCTGAGAATCAGTAAAATGACCGCCGCCGGAGGTTGATTTGGGAATTTCCGATCACCGCGGCCGATTTTCCGAAACCCTAAATTCGATATTCACAGATAAGGTGAAAACTTTCGTGCTTGACCCGTATACTGCATTAATTTTAAAGAGACAAATTTGCCCTTTTTGTATTTTAGTTTTATCCATTTGCACTAAAATAAATATATTTGTTATTTTCTAGATTTGTCAATAAATTTTATTTTGGTATTTGAATTACGTTAACCACTTGAGGAGATGATAAAATATTTACATTAGACACTTCTGACTCAATAGATAAATTAATAACTTAATATTCTATAAGGTATTAATCTCAATAAGTTATAATATAAATAGTTATTATTTTAAAAAATTATTTTTTATGTTATTTCTATTTATTTTTTAACAAAAAAAGAAAATTTTTATAAGATATAACTATTAATTGATCAGTGAACATCTGAAAAAACAAAACTCTAATTTGGTTTGGAACATTCTTGTAGAAGGTGTCAAAAGAGCAAGTCAAGTTAAATTTCAAACAGTTAAAATGAGTATAATTAATGAATTTTAATTGGATTGAAGTGAATTATCTGAGATGCATTGAACAATTAGTCATAATTGATGATATTATCGTCAACTCCTAAAGTTTAAGTTTGTTGATGAATCTAGTCTTCTCAATCATGTCCAGAAGGGAATTTGAACATGTTGGGAAATATCGTTTGTTTGTTGTTCCTTGGTCCATAAAATCCTAACATGCGTCCTCCGTCTCCGCTCGGTCACCTGAGCCTCTTGCCGGGCTCGTTGCAAATCCACTTGTATGATTTTTTGAGAAAGTTACCCCAGTGCGCGACGCCAAAATCCCTGGACTAACACCTACAGAAAATTGTCGAAATCGTCTTTTAGTTTTTCAAAAAATACTGCTGAAATTATAGCATTATTGCATCCAATAGATTGGAAAAATAAATGATGGAAATCATTTTCTTGATTATATGACAAATACAATATAGATACAATTTCACGATTATATGAATCTCACGATTAGACATATACATGCGACGCACATGCAGTAAATCTAGTACGCAATATAAATCTAAAATGAATCATCTTTATATTAAATAATTATATCAATAATAAAAAAATCTGAAAATAATTAAAAATTCATCCCAAGTACTTATTTAATATTTTTTAAAAGAAAAAGGGAAGGCCACAACATTATCTAAGCAGACAGGCAGACTCTGTGTACATTTACTAATTTGCCCTCGTCTTTTTCCTTTTTGCTGATTTCTATTTTTCAAGGTTCAAACCTTTTTCCTTTAGCCGGAGAGAGAAATCAAGACTCATAAAATCAACCTCAAAGGCTATTTGCTGTTACAAAAAAAAAAAAAAAAAAGAACCCAAAAAGATAATCTTTTTCCCAATCTCAGATTTCCCATTCAAAGAAATTTCTAAAATTAAAAAAAAAAAAAAGAGTCAGATGGGTGAAGAGAGCACCTCAAATTCCAGGCCTGATGGTAATAACAATGCAGCTAGCAATAATGGAAGCTATGAGTCACCAGTTATATTGAATGTGTATGATCTCATCCCTGCAAATCAGTACACAGTTTGGTTGGGCTTTGGATTCTTTCATTCTGGTATTGAAGGTAAGAAGAAAAAAATTTGATCTTTTTGGAGAATTTCATTTATAGAATCTTGTTTTTGTCTATGTTCTAGATTCTAACATGGTTGAAGTTAGATTTTTTCCCCCCTTGATTTTGCTTGTTGTTAGAATTTAGATTTGTATTGGGATGTTGTTGTGGTGTGGGATGTTGTTGAGGTGTTGTATCACTTTTGAGCTCCAGGATAAGGAGATTTGGGAGTTGGGGGTAGGGGGTTAAGGCCTTACCATATCCTAGGAAGAAAAAACAATTTGTTGTGGGGTTGGTTGTTAAGGAGTAAGGGAGTGTTTGGATTATTAGCAAGATGCTTTCTGCTTGTCTGATCTCGAATTTAGAGTTGTTGGATAAAAATGTTGAGTAGGTGGTGTTTGTAAGTTATTTTAATCTTGTTTGTTTGATGTTGAATGGGGATTTTTAGGTTCGAAACCCCCTGCATGCTTTCTCGGTTGAGCTCATTGCACGAGAATTGGCTGGTGCGATTTTTCTCTCTTGTGTGGTTTGCTGACTATTACACTAGAGTGGGGTTTACCTTGTGTGAACGTGAAGGGTAGCAGCTACAAGTTCTCATCATAAAAAAGATGTGGAGGCTTTTGTTATCCAGTGTTAAGGTCATGGGTGGATTTAAACATTTTTAGATTTAAGTCTGAATCAATTGTCACTGAAGTAGTAGGTGCAATGGGAACTTTGCACCTACCGGGTTAAAATTTGTCCTATCTATCTTTGTTTAAGGAGGAGTTTTCTGTTTCTACAATGAAAATCTCAAATGGAATTTGAGTGCAAAAACCTAAACCTCGAAGGTGAGAAAAAGAGAAAGGAAGAAAAAGATGTGAGGCTGACTTCCATTATCAAAAATATTTATTTTTGAAAGTGATTCTGGTCGATTACACTCCTGATCTTTCTAATGTCTATTTGATGACGGGGGTTTAGATCATATCAGAGACGTGTTTCCCATCTCTTCTTGAGAAACAAGTAGGCTATTTCTTTGCAAAACTGTGCTCAATTTCATATGTGGCAATTCCGCCAAAGATCTCTTCGTTAGTGGGAAAAGAATTTGCTCGAACCGGCTTTTTTGAGGAACGTATCGAGAGAGAATAGGATTTGGTAAGACAATGTGTGGTTGGTAAACAAGGATTGTTTTTTTAAGCAAGGTGAGATCTTTGATATACCCTCCGTTTCAATTTGTTTGTCTTACTTTCCTTTTTCAGCCCGTTCCAGAAAGAATGCCTTTTCCTATTTGAATAACTCTTTAATTTAAACTTTCCACATGACTTGCTTAAGACCGCTAGATTAAAGTACTTGTTGGTACATTCAACATATATTTAGCTTAAGCTTACAAGACTCAATAGTCTTCTTTACTTTCTTGAACTATGTGCAAGTCAAAAACAGTCAAAAAAATTGAAACGGAGGGAGAATTACTTTCTCTGCTGTTGGGTCAAAAGACAAAGGCTTGAATTTGCATTGATATAAGAGATAAGTGGGAGTCCTGTAATACTCTTGCTATTGAGTGATTATCAAATTTGTAGGTAAGTATGAAGCCATTAATTTTGCAATGACCATACATAAGTGGATGATTATTTTGTTTGTCCTTTTCAAAGAGTAGGTGAAAGTAAAATGAATAGCTTATAAATATTAGTTGCTTGCTAACTGAGAAGCTCATGGAAGGTTAAAAAATAAACAACAGTTTACCAGTCCATGTTATGGATCTCGACTCTTTTACTTGTTAAGCGCCTCTCATTTCATTCTTCCCTACAATTTTCTGAATTGTTGAACGGCTGAGGGTCATGCTTGTGCAATCATTACTGTCAGAGGACAAAAAGTTCTGCTAATATCGTGTTTAGATATCTTATACTATTGCTTCACCTTCCCAGATTCTTGAGACATTGAAAATGTCGAGAACTGCCAAACCCGAAGATGGAAATATGTTACTTCTCAAGCCCAACTAATATTTCTATATTCACCTGTCATTTAATGTTGTTAGAGTTCCAAATAATTATGACAGAGAGATCCCGATAAGAAAAAATTATGACCATAGTTGCAAGACAGTAGATCCACCTCATTGCTCATACAGTCTGGAATATTCAAGATAAGCCATTTCTTTATGGAAGTTTTATATTCAACTTAATACTTAGAAGAATATAGTATGTCAACCGCTAAAGTTTGTAGTTGTTGTGTTCAGGGATTCACTGATCTGATCTCCTAGATTATTTGTCAGATATCTATGAGCTTCCGATTTCTTGAAAGTGCCATTTCATACAAGTATTGATGGAACTATTAAGAGGTGCTCTCCCCCCTAAAGAAAAAGGCGCAGAAGGCCAATGGAATTCACTGCTGCTCCTTTCCCCAAACATATTTTGCTCCACAACACACAAACTGTTAGTTGAGGTAGAAAGAGGAACCATATACTTCTTACCTGCACTGGGCCTTTTCCTCCAGCATCTTATTTCTTGAAGCTTCTGAAGGATAGACTAGCTGGACTTTTCCGTTATCTCTCCACAGCCATCCCCATGGACTTTTGTCCGCCTTAAGTGTTACTATAGCATTTCATCCTCACAAAATGCCAGAGAAGTGGTGCTCTTCTACACGGTAGTGGCATCCATGTTCACCACACCAAGGGATCCTTGGAGCAAAAGTAAAGTTGTCTCTGTGTGATCTTTGGGTCATGAGTTCGAGCTGTGGAAGCAACCACTAATGCTTGCATTAGGATAGACTACCTACATCACACCCCCTTGGTGCGGTGCCCTTCCCTAGACCCTGGTAATGTGGATGCTTTGTGCACCAGGATGCTAGTGGTGTCTTTGAGCTTTTACATTATCTTAGGATGGGTTGTTTGATGATACAAGGTTAAACCATCACCTTTAAGATGTGGAGCCGTAAAAGTTAAAGTAGGAAACATAAGAATTTTACATTGTAATTTTGCATTCAGAAAGTACATTAACCCCCATAGTCGTATCTATTATGATAAAAAAAATATCAAACTGGTTAAATTACTAGAGAAATATGTGCACTTATTTGTAATTAAAAGAAGTTAATTCTTTGCTGGCTATGATCTTTTCAAGAAGAAAGAAGAAAATTTTCGACTTGGATAGACTTTTTAGGTTCTTTTGTATGTGGGGCATGCAATTTAGAACTAACTATGCTGAATACATTCATATAAAGCTCTTTGATATAGCCTACTAAATTACCTCTTGTTGACTGGAGTTTGAATTTTTCTTTGCTTTCTGCATATGCCAATTGCAAAATTATCAGTCCATGGTATGGAATATGGATATGGAGCGCATGACTTACCCATGAGTGGCGTGTTTGAAGTGGAACCTAAGAGCTGCCCTGGTTTCATCTACAGATGTTCAGTTCCATTGGGTCGTATTAAGATGCCTCCCTCTGAATTTCAAGCATTTCTTGAGGATGTGGCTTCTGAGTATCACGGGGATACCTATCACCTCATCACCAAGAACTGTAACCATTTCACAGATGACATAGCACAGAGATTAACAGGGAAAGGGATTCCTGGGTGGGTGAATCGGCTTGCCAGGGTTGGTATGTATATTTGGTCCACTTGATTCATTTTTCCTGCCTTATTCTGAATGATATGTAATGGTTTCTTTATCTGTATTTGTTATGTCTGCTTTGCATCTAGACGTATTTTATTTTTAACAAGGATGAGTAACTTGAGCCGAGGGTCTTTCAGAACAACCTCTCTACCTCCACAAGTAGGGGTGAGGTCTGCATACACCCTTTCGTCCCCAAACCCCACCTAGTGGGATTACACTGGATATGTTGTTGTAAATTCATTTTCCTCTAGTTTTCACTTTTTTTGTGATATACTGGCATATAACTGCAGTGATCTACCTTAGGCATCTGAGGGTGTGTGGCAATTTACTAATTCTTAAATTTGTAGAAACACAATGGTAAGCCTCTTTATTTTGGTGCCTCTGAAAATCTTGTCTTAATGTTGTTGTCTGCTCTAACTTTTGTAGAACTAGGTGCTTGATATACATGCTAATGATCTTACAAGTTATTTATACGATTTGATAGATTTAAACTCATCCAATTCTTGTGAGCATGAAATCTACAAACCATATTAAAGGGGGATAAAAAGCAATTTTATTATCCTTTTGGGATGTTCATCATAAAGATATATAGTCTCTCTGCTTAATGGATATAAGGTTTCTTACTGATCTTCGCAAGTGGCTTTAACTCTTTTTTGCTCAACAAAGACGTTTCGTTTGTAACACAATGTTGCACGTTACCTTAAGTCTTCGTAGTTGTGGAGCCAGGAATTAAAGAAAGGGGGTTCAAAAGAAAAGTCTTACACCAAGGGTCCCCCCTCCCCCCCATCCCCCTTGCCTTTGGTCTTTGACATCTCTTTCATATTTTGATAGCCTCCCAATGCAATTACCATATATGGCGAGTTGATGACATGATCTTAAAAGGTTTGGTTATTTTTTAATTTCAGGTGCTTTCTGCAGTTGTCTTCTCCCTGAGAGCCTTCAAGCGACAACTGTTAAACAACTTCCTGAGTACCATCCCTGTACAGGTAACATGATCCATATCCTTGTAAATTGTAATGATAAATAGAAAATGCAATATCTATTCTGTGATTTAGTATCGTCAAAAGCCATGGCTTTGTTACTTATAACAATGAAGCAAGCAAATCAAGGGGATATCACATTATGGATGAAGCCATATGCTTTGAAAAAGTGTGTGCTTCAAACAATGACATGCAAAAGTGATCCCAACAAGATGTGGCCGGTTCATTCAGTCTTACTTTTAGGGGTTTCATTAGTATCGGTATTATTGCATATTGGACATTTGCAAATAGTTAGTCTAATTGCAATTTGATCATTGTAGTACGAAATTTATATATGTTTGGTATGTTTTATGTCGTGAAGGATAGGGGTAGAAGATTAGTAGGTGGTTGAGCGATGTCGCACTTTAGGTGGGAGAGGTAGGGGCTGGTCTCATCTCCTCATTCTTATTAGTAGTATTTAGTAATCGTGTAGTTTCTTCTTCAGTATATATTTTACAATCTGTTGTTTCATGTGCTTGTATCTGGATATTTTACTATCATTTTTTCTTCTTCCAACCAACTTAGACTAACTTCTCCTTTGAGTGGAGGGTCTATTGGAAATAGTCTCTCTACCCCACAAAGGTAGGCGTAGTCACAAGGATCTTGTCGTTTTCTTCCGCTTTCACTTTTCAAAATATTTTTATGAATATATCAGTTGTAGATCTCTTATACTTGTTCACTTTCTACAACCACTCTTTTCTTTTCTCCAGAAGAAGATGGGAGTGGGTCAATGTCGTCTACAACGCCCCATGAACCAACTGAAAGCGATGACGGAGATCAAGATAAGCACTTGTTGTCATCTCCAGTCGGAAGTCGTGAAGTGGCTTTCATAAGAGAGGCCCATAGGTGAAACATGCTGCCTGAATGAGACTGGATTGAAAGTACTTGCAGGGGATTTAATATGTATTATTGGTTTATTAAAGGTTATCGACCCACACAGCCACTGCTCAAATTCTCCATTTGCTTGCTATATGATTTTCTAGTTCATTGATTTCCAAACCTTTTTTGCTTTTGGTTGTTAGTGTGCAGGATGTATTAGTCAAAGTGACAGAATTGTGATCTATTGAGCAGTGTCTTTGTTAGAGGTCACAGTTATCCATGTAATGGAAGATGAAAACAGGCTAGTATTTATGAAAAATGAGATGCCTGACATTTGTTTAGTAGCAGATACTGAGGACATGGTCTCCTTAATCAGTTACCATTTGAATAGAAAAAAAATGAAAACTTGTGTTTTATTTATGGATCTCCTGCGAAAAGGGGCAGTGTAAGTCTAAAAAGACACTTGTAATGTGCCATAAAATCATTCTCCGTGCACATGTCCTTGGAGGGCGTAGGGATCGCGGATTAGGATAAAAAATTAGTAACTAGTGAAATGTTGTCTTGCTTTTCGACAAGTGTGGTGCCTATAGTAGTATTATCCTTATTCTTGTAGTCTCTTGCTTCTAATATATATCAATCTGTTATCAATTATCACACTACTTTCCTTCACTATCAGTTTTCCTCTTCATAACTACTTTGGTTCACTACACTTGAGCTGAGAGTTCTTCGAAACAACCTCCTCACCTCCATGAAGTAAGGATAAGGTCCATGTACACTTTCCTCCCCAGACCGTATTTGTGTGATCTCACTGAGCATGTAATAGTTGGTTTTTGTGACTCTTGTTTTGATAACTTGTCTCTCGGAGAAAAGTAACTGCATGCTATTCAATCAAAGCAACAGGGAATTTTTGGCTTCCATATACTACTAAATTGCAAAGTAAAACAGGCCAATGAACAAAATTTATCTCTTATCAAATAGTATTAAGAATAAACACCCAGTAACATTGTTATCATCATGATATAGATAATACAGCAGTAAAATGACCGCCGAATAATGTAAAGATGCAAAATATTAGGAGGTGAATCAGTCGTTCGCGTTTCTGCAAATTTTCAATGCTGCTTCGACACATTAACAGTGATAATGTTGATTCTCCATATTTGTGTAACAAGTGTGCATAACTTATGATTTTCCCTCAAGCCCCAACTTTGAAGTTAGCCAAGCACAAACTTCATCCATCTCCTCTGGGATTGTGTAGTGGCCAAGTCTGTCAAACACAAGTCAAATATTCAGTGATGTTTTCTAGTACATCAAGGACGGAGGAGTATCAGAACAGGTAGAAAAACATACGAGGTGTAGGATTTGAATGTCACGTCTTGAAATCCGCATGAACGTAACTTCTGAGAAGACTTTTCACCAAATTTATATGGAACGACATCATCTCCTGAGTCGATCAAACATAAATATATTAAGTTAGAGACTATTAGATCAAGATCTACCACCGATCCCAGCCCAAAACCAATGCTTGAGAAGATGCAAAGGCTTTTTAGGAAAAATCACGCTTTGCAGAAGCTGTCTTGCTATAGAAGGCACAGCACCAAGATTATCATGTGGTAGAACTATCAACCCCAACCCCTCTCCAGGATATAATTAAAAGAAACAAGGGAAAAAAATATTTTGCATGTTGACATTTGAAATAAGATATGCAAATTCTGATAAATACGCCTTTATTCACAAGAGAGAGAATGCATTCAAATATTATTGGAAAGGAAAAATGAAGGCTGGAAAAGAAAATACTTATCCTTACGAAATGGTCATAGCAAGCTTGTGTTTGTGTCTAATAAGGGAATAACAAAGAAAAATCTGTAGATATAATATATTTGTTTCCACATTTTAATTGCACATTGCAAAGGACTAGAGTAAAAGCAATTTCTTTATATTCTTCTATATTTCCCTTCTATCAAATTCTTAAGGTCGTTGTTTTCCTTTCTAAATCGTTGGTCACTCCTTATATACAAGGATCAGAAATATCAATCAACAACATCTACACTAAAATCCCACAGCTGATGTCTGGCGAGGTTAGAGTATACGCAGACCTTAACTCTACCTTTTGAGGCAGGGAGGCTGTTTCTGACATACCCTCGGCTCAAGGAGATATGAAAAGGAAGCAGTAATAACAAGCTGTAACAGCAGCAAGATAATAAAAAACAACCAAGTAGAACTCAAGATCTAAGAATAAACAAACGTTCAAATGATAGTAATACCCCTGGAATAAATGATACTAATATGCTCGGCAACCATCCTTCTACTCTAATACTCAACCTCCACACCCTCCCATCAAAGGTCATGTCCTCAGTAAGCTGAAGTTGTGTCATGTCCAGACTAATCTCTTCTCCCCAAGACTTCTTTGGCCTACCTCTCCCTTTCCTCAGACCCACCACGATAACCTCTCACACCTCATTGGGGCATCGGCGCATCTCTCCGCACATGTACGAACCACTGAAACCTCCCTTTCCGTGGTCCACCATGAGGCCCACTTCCTCATTGTCCCGAATTAGAAATATCAATCATTAAAAATACTGCTTATCAAATACTATTAAACTCTATATTAGCTATATGAAATATCCACCATTTCGCTCTATTCAAAGCTCTTCAATACCAATACTAATAAATAACATATTAAGACAAAACCAGGGGTTATCTATCTCATATTTCATTTTTAACACTGTTTCATCTATCTCAAAACTATCCTAACCTTGAACGGCTAAACCAAATGTAAGTTTAACAACAAAGCTTAAATGCTAAGCAGTAGTATCACTTATATGGCTTCCTTGATTTCATCGTGTTCTGTTACTAACTATAAATTGCATTCTTACGGATTGTAGGACTTCTAAGAACTTCCCTCCATGTGATTTTATGCTACCATCCCTGTTAGTAGTTAGTACCTCCAATAATCATATTGTCGCATCCACATATTACTGAATTGTGGAGATCTAGTAAAAAATTGCCAAATCATTTCAAGTAATCTTTTCTTATTTCATCCTCTAATATGCTACTTGGACCCTTCTGTCCCATTTGATCGTGTTAATTTTGTGTACTTTTGTACAAATGCATATCCAGCTAAGTACTGTATTTTTAGATCACTATGTTGTGAATATGGTGAGCTCTAGAGGCCCAACATTTGCTCTCGATTCCCCAATCATCCCATGTAGCTTTGCACTGATGAGCAAATTCAGCCTTCTTCCAATTAACACAACTGGGATCATTGATAAGTAATGGTGCCACACAGCAAATGAATTCAACATTTTGTGTTTTGTTGGACAAGATAGAGATATGTTTTTAGATCATTAAAGAGGAATGACAAGAAAATTCTTCAAATTTAGGTAGGTATATATTAGGCAACGATCAGTACTTATCATTAGTGTGAATATGAGACAGATGACGAGGCAAGGGACTTCGACTAACAGATATAAAGCAATCCCCTAAGATAGGGTTTGTTGCTGGAGGTGACAACTTGAGAGTAGGGGAAACCTTAGGGACAAGTTCAAACTGACTAGGCAGAAAAATGAAGTAACTCTCTTCTTTTTTCTTTGAGAAAAGGTAGGAAGAAGAAAAAATGAAGCATCCCTGATCAAAAACACAAAGAAGAGGAGAAAATGAAGCATCTTAGTACCTTTGCCATGACAAAGAAGAATGGGCAATGATGTAGCACGGCTTACAGCTCCCTCCACCCCTTCCAATTTGTCAGTGAGAGTCCTGCCAGAATACTAGCAGTCAACACAAAAACATCACAAATGTCTCTGAAGAGATTAAAGACAAGATTGCTAGAATTCGAACTTTGCACAGGGAAGCCAGCCACTTAATCCAACAGCTGAACTCAGATTGACAGGGTACGAGTTGCCATTTCCATACTTCCCAAGAACGAAGCAAGTGGCAGAGTAAAGGGAGGTTGCAGCGCCCATGCTGAAGCCTCCAACCCCAAGTTTGACTGTAGTACACCAAAAAACAAAGTAAGGAATTTTATTTCTTTTATATAATAAAGATTAAAAAACCAGACATTATTGAGATCCCTTGATCACTATGGAGAGAAGGTTTGAATTTTTTCAGATGTCACCACTAAAACTTTATGGATGTCTACATAACTAGGTAATGGAATAAGGCAGAAATAAGGAAATTAACCTTGCATAACAATCAGATTACAGATCAACTTCTGAAATGATGGACAAGAAATAAGGAATCCAGCTGGTTGTGCAAATTGCCAGCCCCTAGCATGTCTAGGTGTTTGACACGGCCACTATGGTTAATACATCTAGAAGGTCCAGCCAAACAACTTTTAGCCCTAGACCACCCCCAATCCCCAACCCCAACCCCAACACCCCCCATTCACAAAAAGAAGAAAAGGAAAGAAAGAAAACAAAACGGAGCTTTCACATTCACAAACACCAGATAAAATGAGGTGTGTTTAAAGTTCACTCTAAGAAATTCAGCAGCATAAGAGTAACATTTTTTAAAAAAAAAAAGAACGAAGAGGGAGAAGGAAAACTGAAGATCTTTTATAGCCTGTTTGACCAAGTAGAAGACAAAGTCGCACCAAAATTTGCTTATTCTGAGAAGTGTTTTTCGAAAAAGCACTCCGGAGAGTAGCAATTTGTGTTTGGGTAATCATTTTGAAAGTCACTTTTGCCAAAAATTGGAGCAGCAATTTGTGCTCGGTCAAGGTTCCAAAAATTCTTCCGCAAAAAAGCTACTTTTTTCAGCTTCCCCCTACTACTCAAAAGCTCTTATTATTTTCTTAAAATCTAGGCCAAACATCTCAACTCTTTAAAATAAGCATTAAGAAAAAGACTTTTAGCTTCCTAAAAGCTTGCTAAATGGGCTATAGTCCAGCATCATTATATATAGCGATATTAAAGACATTGCTTTCTCGCTTGTTGAAGCGATTCAATGCGAGGAGTTATTGATTCATGGGTGAAGCGTCACGCTCTTTAGATAAGTTGGTGTTTCAAATAATGATGCACAAGTTAGTATAAAAGGTGGGAGAAACTTACTATGAGGGGGCTCTGTAGCCAACAAACTCGCCACATATGCTGCTGAAGCATCCAAACCCTCATTATCGTCAATAGCATTTTCAGAAAGGTCATTGACATCAAACCCTATCACAAAAGATGAGAAAAAAATAATGCTTTCTTCACTCCTGTGCGTCAAAGCATGACTTCCAACTTAAACTAATTTCAATGACGAATTGGACGATGCTTTCAGATGAGTCGCAAATTAATAGTAATATCCAATTTACAGATCCTGCACCTGTGCACTCATGCCAGCATCAAAACTATGTCTACATTGGAAAATACAAGCATAAAGCTTACAGGCAGTAGAAGGAAATCCTCCAAATAAAGTTATGGGTCGTTGAGGGGCAGTTGGGCAGATCCATTTAATCTGCAGCATACAAATAAGAGCAAATCAAACTAAGCTTCCAGACAATGAAAGATTAAGGCATGGAGATGAATGAGCAATATACCAGAACCCACTAAGAGATTCTAATAGCACATAGTTATGAGATTTACATGTTTAAGAGTCAACAAGAGAAATTCTAAAGTACAAAAGCAATATTTGGATCCTTACGTTTGGAAGAGGAAGGGTCTCCAAGAGGCTGGACCAGCTGCCAGGAAAACCAAAAGTAAATTATAAAAGGCTTAGTTAATATGTTTCAGTTGTTTATTTCACGGAGACTCAAGTTATACATAGCATAGTTAATATGTTTCAGTTGTTATTTCACAGAGACTCAAATTATATTTGGCGTACATATTGCAGTGTATAGCAAGCAAAAACATTTAGATTTCAGAGAAGCTTGATGTCCACAATAAGGAACTCTGAAGTCGTAAATAGCAAACAATTCACTCAATATTCAAGAATTACAGCTCACTTTCATTGCCCCAAAAAAAGCATTCAATCACCCTTAAATGAAACAACCAATGTCATTGCTAGATATATTTTAATAAA
Source organism: Solanum medicagineum (assembly GCA_026153255.1). Taxonomy (NCBI): domain Eukaryota; kingdom Viridiplantae; phylum Streptophyta; class Magnoliopsida; order Solanales; family Solanaceae; genus Solanum; species Solanum medicagineum. The sequence continues at coordinate 1,628,439 of JAPFFP010000012.1, read as the reverse complement.
ACCTGAGATACTTAGCATAAAAATGCAATCATACTTATACTAAGCTAACCATATAAGCATTAAAATGACTATTTTCAAATTAAAAGATGAATTGTATCATTAAAATTAGGACACTTCCAATAACCTACCTGGACATACCGCTAAGAGCATCACATAACCATTAAGAGCATCACAACATGGAACTCAGTAATAAAAAAGATTGAGAAAAATTAGAAGGATGCCAGAAGAGGTAAAAGGGGCAGGGGTGTACAGGTCAATATCACATAACAAGCATCCAAACATATTATATCTCTACTAGATGCACCTCCTGCTACTGTTACCAAAAAGTTAAACTTCAACAGAATTTCCTCTGGACATAGGATGAGATAAAAAGTTTCACCTCGTGAAATTAGAAAACAAAGACATCTTTAATAAACTATGGTTGGTTTGTATTCTATGGATCTCAAGGTGTTCAACAAAATACTCATAGGAACCAGCTTTGGAGGTTCAGCAACAATAGCATAGATTTTTGGAGGACAGCACTACTCACAGTTATGTCTTTACCTACATAAAGTTAAAATCTTTGTATAACAATTATTTTGGTTAGTACTCTATCTATCTTCAAAAACTCAAAGTAACAAAAAGAATTTTTTAGCTTTGACTAAATATATTTACAAACTATCAACTTAAATGAACGTTAACCATAATTTTAAACATCTTTGACAGTATCCCCCTGATGATAGGTAATCTAAGCTTTCTTTCTAGGTCCCAATGGTAGAACAATGCAACTAACACAAAACATAGGAGGTACTGAGGGAGTCAATATTTCAGTACTTGAATAATCCTGAAACTTTCTTGATCAAACATCATCCAAGCAGACCACTGAGAGAGACATATACTGAAACATACAGAGCTTGAACAAAGCAGCAAGAGGTAAAAGGAAAGTGTTTACAAGCTTACCTTGAACCATTGTCCCCGAGGCCATGCAGCCAGACAACAGTTGCCTGGTGTTTACCTTTGGGCTTCACCACATAAGTCTGTCCAAACTCAAATGCCCTTCGAGCAGTTCCGGCAACTGTAACAGATGCACATGAAGGGTTACTAGTATTAGAACTATTGAAGAGAGACAGAAATAATGCGTTAATGGTACTTCTTCAGATGATCAATAACACTCCTTTTCTTCAAATGAGTAATAAATGCACCAAATTAGAAAAACGAAAAGAAAAGGAAACTTTGAAATGAACTAGTGAGTCAAGAGGATATAAGATACAAATACTTTTCCCTGTTATTCAGTCTCATTTCCATACTTCTTGTGATCTCCAAGATGAAGACATAATAATTCACAAATTTTTCTTTGCTCGTCATTATATTTGCAAATAAGTAAAAATGCACTGTAAGAATATTTAAGAGTTTGCTCATGCCATTAGAACAAAACCTTGCCTTTCTTTCTTTTAAAATGTATTGTAACAACAACAACAACAACATACCCAGTGAAATCCCACAAGTGGGGTCTGGGAGGGTAGAATGTACGCAGACCTTACCACTACCTCATAGAGGTATAGAGGTTGTTTCCTGGGAACCCTCGTCTCAATAACCCATAAGCAGAACACTTTTAAAATGTATTGTAAGGTCATATATTTTTTTCATTCAATATCTTTCATTATTGACACCCTGAGAGAATAATAGGCAACAAAGCATTCTGCAAAAACTGCCTCCGAAACAGAAAACTAGATTCTGTGATGTCGTTGCATTTTGGGAAGGCAACCTTGGCATGTCATTGAAGAAAACAAAACAGTACAGTACAGTTTGCACTGGCCATAAGACACGGACACAAACAATAAAACTAACCAGAACCCATGGAAGGCCCAGTGAAACTCATACTGCTTCCGCTTTACTGTCCGCTAATTTTTATCAAACAATGGCACCCTGCAAATACCAAAAATCAGCTTTGCACCTGAAAGTTTGAACTTAGAATTAAAATTACAGAGCAATTATCAGTATAAGCTGTCATTGATGTAGCATTGCAATAACTCCTGATGCAAGACCTGACATAATTAGAGGCAGCAAGGTGGAGTATCACGTTCAGGAGGGCTCTAAATGATTGGGAATTACGAGCAGTGAAATTCTTTAAGACCTTGGAAGAATTCAACGGTCTTAAGATAAAGAGTATAAACTACACTGGAGGCCAGATAGGGATGGGGTCTTTTCAGTCAAATCTGCTAATCTTTCAGCCAATAATTCATACCAGTAAATTGAAAATTGGCCATGGAGGTATATCTGGTAAGTCAAAACCCTTATAAACGTTTTATGTTTCTCCTGGTTGGTGACGAGAGGCTTGTTTACTCAAGAGAATCAAAAAAAAAGAAAAGGTTCCCAATTTTGCACTAGGTGTTCTCTTTGTGGCTCAAACATAGAACCAATAGCCGTTTGTTTCTTCATTGTTCTTTCCTGACCAACTGTGGTAACTCTTCCTTAATATTGTGAGACTCAAATGGTGTATGCCAGCCAACACCTGTGACTTACTTAAGAGCTGGAATAGCATGGGAAGCATAGGTAGATAAAAGAAGTGGTTTGGTTCATGCTTGTATATGGTGGACAATACATAAGGAGAGGAATTCTAGAGTTTTTAAAGAAAGCAACTGTTCTTTGCAGAATATCAAGTGCTTTCTTCTGTTTTATTTTTGTGCAAAGAATGTCTAGAAGAGGATGAATACATTGCCATTGTTTTAATGTGCATAGTTGGTTATGATCTTCTTCCTATATGCTAATATGGCTTAAGCACTGACCTAGCACTTATTATCAATATATACTTGTTACCGTTGCCCAAAAAAAATTGAAAAAAAAAATAATAATAAACTACAGGCATCTTGCTACCATTAGTCAAATTATACAAAAGATTATCTCAAAATAGTTGAGTTAATAGAATTCAAATGAACTTCTAAAGTTGATATTCTGTTAAAAGTAAATAAAGTAGAAATCTACATCCTATAGGAGTTTTTTCTGTTAAAAGTTTTTATTCAAAATTCCGCTATTCTGCTTCCGCTTCTATCAATAGGGCTTGGAAAACTACTACCTGCTCCAACAACTCCCTATTTTTCTCTCCTATTTGGCTAAAAGCATTTGATCTTAAAAATCAATAGTTTCCAAACAGTTAAAACTAAATGACCAAATGAAAATTCCAGAATTCCAAACATCATTTCAACCAAACTAGAACAAATATCTTTGCTTATATAACTGCCTCTTCACCTACACCTGCATAAAGCATTCTTTAGCCAACAACAACAACAACATACCCAATATAATCCCATAAGTGAGGTCTAAAGAGGATGGTGTGCACCAATCTTACCCAAGACTCCTACTTTGAGAAAGTAGAGATACTGTTTCTGTAGACCCTCGACTTAAAACAAAAGGGTACTCAACCATCCATCCAAAGACACTATAACTAACTATTGGCAGGAAGTTATGAGTAGGCTAAAAAAAGAAAAATCTGATCTCAAAAATCTTAGTAGCTCAATTGCTCGGCAACCTAAACTACCACCCCATTGGTAAAGAGGGTTCAATTCCACACCTTGTAATCCCCTCCCGATTCCCCTCCTTCTACTCCCTCTCTTCACTAAGTGCTCACCTACTCGTGAGCTCATTCACTCAATTCTTGGTGGACAGCTTTACACAATACTGTAATTAAAGTGAATTAATAGCTAACAAGCAATAGTTACTATAAGATTACAAGCAAAAAAACAGGCAAATTGAAAGTCAATCTCAAACAAACAAGCAATAATCTGAAGAAATTCAACGAAGACAGGCGAAAAATTGTCCATACAAAACACAAATTAATTTGCATAATTAAAAAAAAAGAAGCAAAAAATCGACAAAAAATGGAGAAAAATTAGGGCTTTTTGATGGTGTTCTTACCTGAATCTCTGAGAAGAAAAATGGAAAACCGGAGAATACAAAGACGAAGCTTTTTATTTTTTTCCTGTAACGTTTTTATACAGAGGGTGAATAAATTAATTCAGATAATTAATTGCCCCCTCCTGCCAATTTGGATCTCAAAAAAAAGATTTTCTTTTTTTACTGAACGTCTAATATTAGGATCGGGACCAATTTTGAATTTTGCGTATCGAAAAGCTTATTTCTTAAAGCAACTTCTTTGACATTAACGATAGAAAAACTCTAACTATAACATATGTTAGTTTTAGACTATAAATGTTTGATTGACATTGAAAAAATATTGCTCCCTTCTGTTTGAAATATTTAAGTTCGTTTTATTAATTGAGTTAAATTATTTTAATATCATCTATAAATTATAATTATTTCAATATATCGACAATTTAAAATTAATATCAAGTGTATATAATGTGGACTCACCTTGATTTGTTACTAGAGTTACTTTAACCAGGTTTCGTATACATATCGAGTGTATATGAGATTAGTAATATTTGAAATAAGATGGGCTAGACACTACATTTATTTGGGTGGGCTTGAAAGAGCCCAATATGTAGTTATTGGGCTTCTTCCCTTAAGTTGAAAAATGAGATTTGAACCATCGAACGCCTCTAACGTAATGAAAAGCCCAACAGCAGAATTAGGCCCATTAGTATCTTCTAGCATAATGAAGAAACAATAGAATCTTTTACAGTAGGATGTACATATTAAATAGCCTGTCCATTGGTGAATGTCTCCCTCGAATACAATAACAATTTATTCAGTGTAATCTCGACAAATGAAATATGATAAAGCTAGTATATACATGGTCTTATTTCTATCTTGAGAAGATAGAGAAACTATTTCGAGAAAACAACATAATAAGTGAAATCACATAAGTGAGATTTAGAAAGGGTAAAATATACGCAGACCTTATCACTACCTCGCAGAGATAGAGAGTTTGTTTTTGATAAAATATCTCAATAATAATCCAAGTTCAGAAGGCATTAAATTTTCTGATATGGGGAGCACAAAAAAAATATTGATTAAAATGTATATTAATTATTTATAAGATTGATAAAGATACTTAAGAAAGAAACTTACAAATGAGTTGCACATTTATAAAAAGTGGTTCCACCAAATCCTCTGCCATTGTCTTTTTAGCATCTTTCATGATTGCTACTCCCATGTGATTATGCTTCCTATCTCACAGGAAGAAAGTAGGAGGGTAGTAAATGAGTCTAGGTTGGGATTTTAGACCTCCATCACCTAAATTATTGTCCTATATGAATTTTTTTTTAAAGTCCTCATAAAATAACAAAAAGAATATATTAAGATTGATAGAGATGAGGTGGCAAGCCTATGCGCAGGATCCAAGGAAGGGTTTATTGTACGTAATCTTACCTTGCATTTATGTCAAAGGGTTGATCTTATGACCTTTCAGTGACATGATAACAACTTTATATGTTACTTTAAGGTTCCTCTTCGCTGATAGAGATGAGAGAGAGTCAATATCTCCATAGTCATTTCGACAAATGGTTATGAAGCGCCGTCAATTTAGGTGAGATGATTAAAAAGAATTGTTCATGAATCATACGCTTGAAAAGTGACAAATAAGATAAGTGATTGAGCTGACAAAATAATGAAAATTTGAACTATATCCAAATTCGAAAGTAAGTTATGTGTTATTTTAGAAGTTGAGAGAAAGATCATTTTGGATTCTTCGATCTAGATTGAGTTATAGAAAAGAATAAATGTAAACACTGTTGAATTTTCAAAGTCATTAATTTATCTAAAATGGTAAATAAGTTAGAAACTTTGAATTATATCAAAAGTAAGCTATAAAGATTGTAATTAATTTATTTTTGGAAAATTAAGTGGGGTAAAGAAAATGAAATTGAGTGATTAGTTTCATTCTTTCTTGTGACATATTATTACATTACTCAATTTGGTCCCCAATTTCACACACAACAACACTTAGGAAATAGCTTTATAATTTTTTCAGAATTTTCCCTTTTGATTATTGTCAATGTCAATGCATTAAATTAAATTACAGAAGTAGCATAGGTACATTGCATTTTTAGCCCACCCCAATGTCACATGATACCTGTGTCTTTAATAAACATTAAATCACAAGAACAAAATAATATAAATGCACAAGAGAGGCCAATACTTTATATATCTATATCCTTCAATATATATATTTGTATAGCCATCATTAATTAGGAAAAAAAATGATGCACCCTATGGCAGAAATATGTCAATATTCTTGGAATGGCTCACTCTTGTCCTTTCTTTTTTCTATCGCTGTCCGATATTCATATTAGAGCCCGACTTAATCTAGATTTGCGTTGAAAAATCCCGCATTAAGGAGTAAAGAACTTTCTAACAAAGGTGATTCCATACCCAAGGAGATTTGAACCCGAGATCTCTTGTTAAGGATGAATGAGTACTTACCACACCACCACAACCTTTGTCGGTTACTCTTGTCTTCTTTTTTTTTTTTAGTTTCCTCTTCAACGTTTGGTTTCTGTTTTGTGACTTTACTGATTCATATTCATGTTGAAAAATTCTACTTTAAAAATAAAGCACCATTTATCATAGACAGTTTATAATTCAAAATCGAGATGTCTGATTAGTCTTATCAACCCTTACCCAAAAAGAGAGATATTAATTAATTTCCACCTAGCAAAAGAAAAGAATTATTGCCAAACTAAATGATATATATGTGTGTATATATATTATTAATAATAATAATTAATGATAGGGCCAGGTAAGATATACTAAAGATCAACTAATTAAGTGACTATCTTGTTTTTTCTGATTAATATCATTAAATGATTTTTCTTAATAATTACAATCAGATCCCTCTAGAATAATTATTTTCTATAGTAAATACATTTTATGTTGAATCGATTTTTCATGTTAAGTTATATTACATGTTATTTTTTATAATAATCTTTCATTACATTAGTTGGGATAAAATAGAAAAATTTGAGCAAGTACACATTTTAGACCATAGGGAGTAATTAAGAAGGATTGTTCCTCAATAATTTTTTTTAAAAAAAAATAAATAATCATGGCCCTTTGCCCCTTTGTCACAGACAAGAACATTAACATTGTGCAGACACAAGCCAACTTATTTTTCTCTGGCATGAATGCTTAAACAGGAGACATTTATTATTTATGAATTATGACAATAACAATAAGAATTATTTATTATTATTATTATTATAAATAATAACCCCAGATCTTAAGTAAGCATTTACTTGGGATCTCTGTTATCTACAAAAATATTTTTAAAAGATTATTAAAATGAGCTGGCTTAGTTCCTTTGGGTATGAAATTTTGCAGAGTATGTTTTAGATGAATATAATATATAAATAAATATGTTTATATTTATATATACATTGTTTTGTTCTTGTTGTCATACATTGTCAACTCTAGTGATAATATATGGCTAGGTGTTTTGTTCTTGTTGTCACACATGCATTGTCAACTCTATGATATTTTGGATTCTTTTTCAAGACATATACAAAAATACAAATCGTCAAGAATTGTAATGGGAGGAAAATAATTCCCCCCCCCCCCCAAAACAATATTTGAAGTTACAAAAAAAAGGGAAAAATCATAGTTTTTTCATGTTTTTGTTGTTGAGGAGGATCGTAACTTAGTAACTATGTGTATATATCTAATTTTGTTTCCCCTTTTATGTAATTTTTTTGTTTTTTTATTTGGTATTCGGAAGTCGCAGTCCCAGTGTGGCTAATCATCCTCTCGGACCAGCTATTGATCATCGCCTTGGTAAGCTACTGCCTCACCAACTAGCTAATTAGACGCAAGCCTCTCCTCGGGCAGATTTATATCGTGTGGCATAGGGCTTCGTTTAAGGAGGAGGAGGCACTTCTTATCAAAAATTTACAATGTTTCTTCGCCCTTGCTTAAGTTCAAGTCTCAAACTCTTGAATACAAAATCATCTTTATTAGAGAATACTCTACACCTAGACTGTGTTTGACACAAAAAAAATATTTTCATATTTTATAGTATTCTCATATTTGTTTGATTAAAATATTTTAATAAATCTTATATAATTCCAATCTGAATTATCGAAATTCTGAAATAAATATCGAATATCAATATAAAATTGAAAAAGAATATATTAAAGGTCTACATCCTTAACTTTTTAGGTCACATGATTTTGTGTCTACTTGGGTTGTGTTTATCTTATTCTTGTTGGCAGTTAGTTGTCAGAAGTGCAAACCTTTTAATTCTTGTTTAGTATTAATAATTGTAAAGTTTTTCAGTGCTAATTACCTGATTAATTAGTTGCAGTGTTTTAGTAACATTCTTTTAAGCCTTTTAAGATTGAAGAATCAATCATTTAAGAATTCGACCATTTCAGAATAAATCAATTTTTTAGAATATACAATTATAACATCAATTTGATATTTGAAATTCACTGATCAAATTAATTTAAAATTAGAATTCTACGCATCTCAGAGAGTAAAATGATTTATGTCTAAAAGTATAAATTATTAGAAAAGTATATATCTAATTACTTAATCATATTGTAGTATAATATGCCGCCTACATGTCGGCTAGATTTCGTTTTTTATGAGCCAAGCATATGAAATATTCGCTCTCTCTTTCTGTGTGTGTTTTACGTGGTGGAATGAGATTTGAACTCACGATCTGCTTTAATATTATGTTGTAATCTCATTAAAATCTTAATTGTTAGATAAAAAGTATACATATTTGATACGAAGGAAAATGTTTCATAGAAAATATTCTTCCTCATACCGAACACACCCTAAACTTTTGTTTTACTGCTCTATATCTTATACTTTTGATCGAAATTGTTTTCGTTTTTAGAATCTTAAAATTTGAAAGACGTCAAGTTAAAAGTGAAGAAATTTCATCATTCAACCACGCTCCATGCTGATGAAAAGTTGAAAAATATCGTGTAAAGATCAATAATTCTATTTTATTTAATTTATGTAACCATCCCAAGAACAACGATTTTAATTATATATGTTCAATTAAGTTAATTACCTAATTAGAATGTTTAGTTTGTCTTAAGTAATGGTTGGGAACATTGCACTTAGCTCAATATTTAAAAGCGTGCTTATTAATTAAGCACAAAGTTGCCTCTTATATTAATTTTTTTTAAAAAATAATTAATTAGTACTAAGAAGATCAGGATATTAATTAATAAAATGATAATGAAGAAAAGGGTGTCCATTTTGAAAAATATAGTATATATAATTAAATGTCATTAAGGAACCATAAATTTGAATTTAAATACTAATTAATCATGCTTAATTCCTGTTTAATTATAGGCCTAAGCAATTGACTTCATCTAATTAATTAGTAGCTTTTTAATTATAATTTGTTATTTCAAGTTGTACGAAATTTGATTAATTTGTTCCTAAGTTAAACTTACACGATGGCAATAGTAATTAATTAACGGGAAGTATAATTTAAGTAACCTTTTTTGGGGGTTTAGAATGTTGACAAAATTATTTAGTACTAAGTTTGTTAATAATAATTAGTTTAAATTAATGTTTAATTAGTAACTTGAAGTTGTACAAAATTGATTAATGTGTTCATAAGTTACACGTACACGATGTACAATTGATCATTAATTAAAGGTTAATATAGCAAATTGATTATGGAATATAATGTACACAATTATAAATTATAGGGCGTGCAAACTAGCTGCATAAAAAAAAATTATTAAAATTATTGTCCTAAATAAAATATTTTAAAAAATCAGGTGTCTATGATTCTTCTTAGCACATAACTCGAGGTTAATGATCCAATAATTAAAATGTTAATTAAGTGACATTATTATGAAACATTGTGCTACATACATACAGCCTATAAACAATATTATACAAACAATTACTTCCTCCGTCTTAAAATATTTATCGTTTAAAATAATCTATTTATTTTGTAGCATAAATTAAAAATAAAAATACGTACATTCTATCTACAAATTCTTATGAGATTACACCATGTATATTATTTTTATTATTGTCTCAAAATACTTATTGTATTTTTTATTTACACGCCCTTTTAAGAAAATATTACTAGTGATAATAAGGAGAGGTATTTGACAATTCTATCCTTATTTATATCTTCAGGTTTAATCTATCATCATTGAATATTTATTCTACTAATATATACTACTGAGATAATCGAAGTATTTATAATTTTTAAAATAATTATAATTAGGAATAAAATTTAAAAAGTAATTTTTATCTTTAAACTCTAAAAATAAAAAAAAATTTAAAATGACTATTTTTAGAAATTGCAAAATATCCAACAATATTAATTTAGTTTAAAAAATTAAGAGATAGTTTACTATTTTGTATCTATTTTATCCTTACTATTAAATACTATTCATTTTTTATTATTTAGATAACTTATAATTAATAGAGATGATATAATAAAATTATTTCTTTATTTTTTTGAAAAATATACCAAATTAAATATGAACCAAAAAGATGGACAGAGGAGTATTATACTACTCCTCTATCTTATATTACGTGACACTTTTGTCTTTTTGTCACTATAATTGGAAATAATTTATCTTTAAAATTCTTTTTTTACTCTTAATGAAACGATTCTCAGTCACACAAATATCTAAAAATAATTTTAGATCATAGATTTTAAAAGTTTTCCCTTTTCTCTTAAATACTCTGTCAAGTCAAAGGATATCACATAAAATGAGACGAGGAGAGTAAGAGTTGTTTATTGAATTTCATAATTAGAATTTATTAAGTAAATAATGATGGAAGCCAAGAAGTCACATGCTTCAAAGCATGCTTTGGTTCCTATTAGCAACACCCAAAAAAGACAAATTACTAAATAAATGAGCTACTAAGAGAGTTTAATAATTAATTAATTGTTAAGTGTTTTACCAAGTCCCAAGAAACATGCAATTTCATGGGGACTAACAAAATTCTTGGAGCATGATGAGAAGTTTTTTTTTAATTAGAGAAGGCCATAAAGCAATACAAAAAGGGAATTTTGTTGCTTTTGATCTTTGCTACATGCAAAATTACAACCCAATGCCCTAAAAAGTTGTTTTTTATGCATGCTTTGATATAAACAAACCCTCATTAAAAACATCTTTTTTGGGCATTGAAATTGTTCGTCACTTTCTTCATCTCCTAGTGATAGTAGTAATACCATTCTTTTTTAAAAATTATTTATTATAATAATAATAATGATATTTGCATTCATTTGTGTGTATTTCAATTCGACTAATTTTCTTACGAAATAAAATTTGAGTTTGTGTGAATTTATTGCTAATTTTTGAGTTCGTTGAAAAATTACAAGAGTTTGAGGTACCACTACTTTTGTGATTGCTATTCTGTTTTATCTTGGGAGAATAATAATCCACAAAGTTTGGGTACAACGAGGAGATTAAATTCCTTAAGGACACATCGTGAATTCTGTAGACTCTGATTCTTAAACACATTTTCGTTTTCTGTATTGCTATTTAACTATAGGACTAAGATAACTTAATATAATAATTATTTATATTGATTATTATTTTTTAATGAACACGGAAAAAAGCTAAAACAACAGATATAATAGGATGAAAGAAATATCCATAATATCTCATCGGCATAAATATTTCGTAAATTTGTCCATAAAAAAATTAAATAAATAAATAAAAAATCCTATATTTATTTATTTATTACTCAAATTAAAAATTTGCGTAAATTTTAAAATTTACGCAAATTTCATCTACTTCTAAATTACACGGTACAATATTCACTTGTAAAAGGGTACCTCAACTTCCAAGAATGTAACCTTCACACATTTTCACAGTAAAACAATGCAATAATGATTACTGGTAATTTTGATTAATTCAAAAATATTCTTAATTTAAAATAAATAAATAAGAAATTGATATATATTGTTATACACATTTTATCTTCAAAAATTGAGGAGTCGATAGTGTGATATAATTTTATCTTCAAAGAGAGATATTAAGTATTAATTAAGAGGCTGTTTTAACTATTTTATTATCATTTATGTTTAATTCTTTTTATTTAAATATAAATTAAAATTCTGATAAATAATATGAGACGGAGAAAGTATCTTTTGCTACAATTAATTCGTTAAAACTTTGTACTAGACATAAATCTCCTCTAATACTAAAAGGCACTTCAATAAATAACTCTTTATAATTACAAGTCAGTATCACAAGTAGTATTAATTGTTTATAGTATAAGAAAAACAAAAATAAAAAAAAGATGTTCACTTTTCTTTTTCACCTCTTTCATATTTTTGTAGGAATTAATTTTATTAATTAATTTATTAGCATAGATGTAAGTAAATATGTCTTCAATGAATAATAATTTTACATACAACTCATATTTAAAAATTCAATATTTTACAAGATTCTGCAGATCGATAAGTATTTCACACTATTTGATAATTGAGATATCTATCATAGAGAGTCGTTAATGTCCTTAAAAGTTTAACTATGTTAGAACCATACGACATTTCTCGGAAAAAGAAAATTTTCTCTAATGCCCCCTCAAATATTTATAATATTGAATTTTCTTAAAAAGCAGTGTTTATGTTTTTTCACATTTGGTCCAAAATCCAATGTGTAGGACTATTTTTGCGGCAACAATGGGCTCACTAACGAGATTCAATGCCCAATTTTTGTATTGATTTTACCAATATATTGGTAGCCACATAAACAAAATTTTATTTGATCTTATGTTCATTCTTGCACTACCCAATGTAACAAGTGGCAATTATACCATTGTCTCAAAATATAGTTTTGTTGGTCCTTTTTTTCCACAATCCGTTGTTCGATAGTCATTTAAGGTTCCATTATGGTATTGCAGATTCAAGATTTAGAATCAATGAATTTTACAGCTTGACTAGTTTAAATTAACGTCGAAAAATCTCACTTTGAAGATGTTTGATTCTTTGCTTATTTATAATTATAAAATTGGAGTCTTGAAAGTTTAAAATTTAGATTTCGGGGAATTTTAGAATCTGACTAGTTCAATTTCACACTAAATCTCACTTGGGTTCTTTGCTTATTTATATGTTCTCATGGCATTGTGAATTTGAGATTTAAAAATTAATACTTTAAAGTCGAACTAGTTTAAACATAAAAATCTTACTTTAGTGTGTTCAATTCTATGCTTATTTATGTTTTTGACATTGCAGATTCAAGATTTAGAACCGGCCTTTCTAAAATTATACAAGGCGAATTTCACCAAATCCTTTACGTCTACTCTAAAATCACCACCGATTAATTGAGTCTATATTTCCTTATATACACAAGCTTCCATTTTTTCATTAAAAAAAAAAAAAGAAGATATACATGAGAATATTACAAAATTGTACTAGGGCTTGAGCCCATATACATTAGATATACATATACATAGAGTGGGAAAACCTATTAAATTGAGTCACTATGTAATAATCCTAGCATAAGCATGCCAAAAATCCAAGCAATTTTGGGCAAATTAAAATACAAGGCATGATGATGACTCTACTTGATTGGTTAGTTAGTAATACTACTATTTGGTGAACAAAAGAAAAAAAAGAAAACAAATCAAGAAAAAAAGGAATGAAATAAATTTCCTCCCTACTCGTATAATTAATTCTTGCAACAACAAACATATATGCACTCACACACCAAATGTCAAGAGCTTTTATCAATTGTAGGGTCATGAGTCAAGCGTTTGAAGACTATGGGTGCACCATATTGAGGGTGAAGTAGCATCAGTACAGTCGGTGCGTGTTTATATTGTGACGATAGTCGTAAGGCGAATCGCTGAAGTATAATCGCTAGAGTCAACTTGGTTTGCAAGATGGCTAGGTTCTGACCTATGCACTGGCGAACCCCAAGCCCAAATGGAATGTAGGCCACAGGGTGCTTAGCGGCTCGTGCCACCCCCTCAGAGAATCTACAAGGGTTGAACTCATTAGCATCGTTACCCCAAATAGCTTGATCGTGGTGAATCGCCAGAATCGGGATCAATACTTCTGTACCAAGAGGGATCTTGCATCCTCCGAGATCCACATCAGCTCTGGCTCGTCGAATCGTTGCAACGATCGGAGGGTAAAGACGCAACGACTCATTCAGTATCATGCTCAGCTGCCACACCAAATCATAACCCAATAAATAAACAACTAAATTTATTTATTTATGACAATGACAGCTTTTTAAAACTAATTGGCACAGGAGCAATGTTGTACTTAGCTTATACTGGTGATGGAATATAATTTAATAATTTAATTTCCATTTTGAGTAAATTAAATAGTAGAAAAAAAAACAAATACTCTGGTCATTTTCACTTTTTTCAGCAAGTACAATTAGCTAATTACTAAATGACAAAATATGAATAATTTTTTTCTCCTAAATGAAAAAATTATTCTATATGATCAATCGATGTATCCCAATTTATATGATAACACAATTTTATTCGATTTAAATACTTAGTGAGGGTAAGTATTCACCTACCATTTTAAGCTTGGCAAGATCATCTTTCGAAGGTATGGCACGTGACCCACACACTTTGATGACCTCGTCACGTGCTAGGTCCTGCCACTGTGGATGCATAGCTAGCAAGACGGTTGTCCATGTCAGCAAATTCGACGTCGTTTGTTCACCAGCAAAGAAGAATGTCTTGCATTCTTCAGCAATATCATTTGCAGTGATCATCGAGGAATTATTATTATTGTTGTTGTTATTGTGCGCGGAGGAATTATGATGAATTGGGCCATTAATGGATAATAGTGATGATTCCTTCATGCTTGCTTGGATCATAAGGCCCAATAAGTCTTTTGGCCCATTGTGTTCTTGCATCTCATTTTTCTCCCAATTATCCGTCCTTTCTTGAATCACTTTCATTAACGATTTCTTAATTTCTGTGTCTAGTTTCCATGATTTGATGTTTCGCTTCGTGGGTAGGAACCTATTCACGAAAAAAAAAAGAAGTTAACAGTAGAAATAGCGTCCACTAACTACTTTTCATTTATCTTTAAAAAATAGCCAGAATCGTGAATTTTTAAATTACATGAATAGCCATTTTCAACCCCTAGCCACTTTTTGTTCTGTTTTTAGAGTTTCAAATATCATATGCTATGAGAAATGAAAATTGTTTGCACCTGTAGCCAGGAATGAAGACTTTTTGAAATGCCTCAGAAGCAAGAACCATTTGTTGAGCTTGTAGCCTAAAAATGGCTTTGCCTTGTTCATAACTTTGGCCAAAAGCTGTTTGTGCTACAATGTCTTCTGTTAAAGTTTGGAACCATTCTGATACTTCAATTTCTATCTCTCCATTCTTTAAATTTGGTGTCAATTGATCCAACATTTCAATCACTTTGCTAGCTGCCCCTGGTACTAACAACTATACAAAAAAAAAAACATTAATATACACTTCTTAAATAAAATAATGAGCCTAAAAAATGAAACTCCTTTTCTGGTTCGAGCCTTCGGTATGTAGAAGCAAATAATCGCTTTTCAGCCCATGTATTTAAAAATTTGCCACTTTCTAGCATTTCAAAATCCTCATGTGAAACTCCAGATAACGTCCTGAAATTTACTTGTGGAATTTGAAACTCTAGGATAGTGGATATTTTCCAATGATAGAATAGAGTAGAAAAGTGGCTAGTTGATAAAATTTTGTAAAATAACCACTTTAAGTCCTTTTATTTCAAAAATAGCCCTAGTCCTAGAATTTCTAAAATCCACAAAGGAAACTCAAAGGATAACATCCTAAAATTTCACTTGTCAAATTTAAAACTCTAAGATAGTAATTATTTTTCAACGGCCGAAAAGTGGCTAGTGCACATTATTTGTACGACTCGATTCTGAAGGCTCGAATCTAACGGTCCGTTTGGTGCAATAAGAAAGGAATTTTTTTTAAACTTACTTTGAGATTTTCCATATGGAAAGTAGGGGTAATAATTTTCCTATGATGAGCCCATTTTTCACCTTTGAGACTAAGAAGTCCATCTCCTTCAAGCTGTCTTATCAATGGATGAGCTTCATTTTTCTCATAAAATTCAGATTTTGTAGTGAAAATTTCTCTAATAAGATCAGGATCAGCCACAGCCAAACGTGGTGTTGGCCCAAACCACACTAGAAATGTTGCACCTGTAAAAAGAAAAGTTAAAATTAACAAGAATTAATGTATATTGGCTAGCCACCGTAAATATTATAACAACATAACCCAATGAAATCTCACAAAATAGAGTCTAGAGGGGATAAAATATACGCAAACCTTATCACTACCTAATAGGGACAAAGAGGTTGTTTCCACATAAAACAAAAGATCAATAGTGCTTCAACATGTCGACTATCACTTGTTTGATTTTTTTAATATATGGGTTAAACATAAATATTTTTGTTGAACACTCTTAGTATAAAAATCATTCAGCCATGTTTTAAAAATATGAAAATCCTTAACGAAAATACTGAATCCGCCACCTGAGAAAGGGAGAATTTTATACAAAAATGGAAATGACAGAAAGTAACATGTATTTATAAACAAGTTTAAGCACAAAAACAGTAAAGAAAAATGAAATTGGCAAAACTCAGTGATTGATGGATAAATGTAGACCCTACAATAAAACAGAAAAGGTAAAAAAGTTTTAATTTTTTAAAAAAATGAAAATAATAAAAACAAATAAAAAAAGGTATGCCACTAACAAACATTATACAAACTTCATCATCAAGAATTTTAAGTTACAACAAAATCTAAAAGAACCATAAGGACAAAAAAATGAAACAGAAAAAAGAGATAAAGTTCATGAAAACCCCATGACTATGATGTTCCAAAACTTCAAAATTCTTTTTACAAAACTTGGACCACAAAATTTTTTATAAAAAAATTAATTTAATAATTTTGGGATATTTTTTCCTTAAAAAAAAAATTCTGCAGCAATGGTCTGAAACACTGAACTTCACAACTTCACCAACTCATCAATTGCAGAAAAGAAAAGGACATTAATTAATGAAGTACAAAACAAGAAGCCAGCTTTCAAACTTGAACCTCAAAAAAAAAAAAATTAAATTCTTAATTTTTTGTTAAAACAAAATTTAATTTGTTGTGTTCCAAGAAAAGCCAAACAAAGTACACAATAAAGACTTGAACTTTTTAACAAACCAAAGCTCAAAAACACAAATTTTGCAAAAAAAAAAAAGGACACTTTTTATTAATGGTTTCAAGAAAGTAAGATTACACATAAAGACTTCAACTTTATAACAAACCAAGAAAAAAAGATCAATTTTTTAAGTGAATTTTACAACAAGAACACCCATAGAGTGAAATCTCACGAGTGGAGTCTGGAAAACCTTACCACTACCTCACAAAGATAGAGAGAATGTTTATGAAAAACTTTGAATTTTGGAAGCAAAAATTGAAACTTACCATAAATTTTCTTCCAATGATGATAGAAGGAAAGAACTCTTGGTAGAATATTGTGTGAGAAAGGCATAGTTTGAGAAGAAGCCTTCAACATTAGACTAACAATTTCCTTAGCATTTCCAATGAAGAATTTATAGGGAGGTCCTCTAATGCCTTGTTTGGCAAAATGTTGTTCAATTTTTCTTGGCCTTAACCATAAATAAGCAACAACCCTTATCATAAAAATTGAAACTAACAAAGAAACTCCAAGAATCTTGAACCAATTTGAAAAATAATACACCCCTTTTTCCATTTTCACAAAAAAAAAACACACACAAACAAAAACAAAAAAGAAAAAAAAAAGAAAGAGAGACACCCTTAGCTTTTTTTCTTCTTGTTTTTGTGAGCTTATATTTATTTTTCTAGTGTGTGTGTGTGTGTTATGTTTGCTGCTTCTTTCTTAGTGTCTTCTCTTTTTAAATGCAAACAAAGTATTGTGAGAGAAATAGAAATAGAAAGAGAGAGAAGTTTGTTTTGGCAAGGCCAACGGCGTAGGGGCCGCCATTGGAATTATAAGGGTCAACGAATTAAATAAAATTTTAAAAATAAATTGGATTTTTTAAAAATATTATTAACTTTTTGAGACAATGTTGCCCTTGTCTTTTTCTAGGTAGTTTCTTTTTTTCCTTTTTTTTTCTCATCCGATGTTCGACAATCATATTATTTAATGACAAAGTTAGAATTTTCTGAAAGAGGACTTAAAATACGAAGGTGTAACACATGTGATATAGTTAAAAAAAGGTTCAACATCTATTATGTAAAAATTATAATGTAATTTTCTACAAAAGATTCTTTTTTCTTTTTTTCATCTAATGTTTGATAGTCACATGCTGAAATATGAATTTTCTGTAAGAGGATTTAAAATATGAAGGTGTAAGCACGTGATAGAGTTAAGATTTGACATCTACTATATATAATATAATTATTTACAAAAGATTCTTTTTCCTTTTTTTCATTCGATGTTTTCTGATAGTCACGTGATGAAATATGAATTTTCTGCAAGGAGATTTAAAATATGAAGTTGTAAACATACGATATAGTTAAAAGGGTTTAATATTTACAATATAAAAATTATAACGTAATCGTGGAATTCAGATACATCTCTCAATCCTAGTTAACTCCGCCTTTGTCCTCATTGAAACATAGGTTTGAGAGGAGGTTGAGTTTATTTTGCAAAATGGATCGGGTTTAAAGGGTTCGATCAAGTTAAAATAATTCAGAGAGAATTAAACTAGTAAAAAAAAAGTATTCATATAGGTGCCACATATATTGAAGGGCAAATATGACTTTCCTTAAAAAGTACAATGGCAAATTTAACCGTTTTTATTATTATTTTCCACTTGATATTTCGTATATGGAGCGTTGAAGTTCAAGGCTCATTATCAAATATAGTCTTTTTAACATGATTTTTTTCTATTCTCGAAAATTCAAACTCAAAATCTTTAATCTGACTAAGATTAAAAAAATCTCAATTATCCCAATACACAATATAGTATCAGTATATTCCATTGAATCTATTTTGGCTTTTTTTCAATTTTACATATATAAATTAATGTATGAAAATGAAACCAGCCACTATGACATTTGTGATTTCAGCAAGAACCTACCAACATCAAAGTAGATGGGCTGGCTATATAGCCATAATCAGGACCATTTCTTCTATTTTTTTTCAAGAAAAATTCAATTTAGGCTCAAAAATCTTGAATTCCACTATGAATTTGATTTGACTTTCTTTCATTGACCAATTATTATAATTTCTTTTGAAAATATGGGATTTAATCTTAGCATATGAACATTCATGTAGTTGTATTTAAGCTCATTTCGTATTATAAGCTCATTTCGTATTATGCATTATGAAAATTCATCACGATATAAGAGAATTATTTTTGTATTGATTGATAATTTATCATAATCTGTCCAAAATCATGTTTATATTTACGAATAAATATAACTTATTAGCAAGCTAATCGACTAACATAAATTGTTCATGAGAGAAAATTAAAATCTATTACTGATTAATTTATAAATCAAGCACAAAAATTGTGAAAAAATATCAAGCAAAATTATGATAATTCAGACTAAATAAATTAAAAATCACGAATAAAAAGCAAAAAAAGTACAAACGCATAACCATCCTATTTTATTCGAATACTTTAAAATCGGCAACGTGAACAAACTCAAAGGCACAATTATGTATCTAAATTAATTTGGCATGGTTTAGGGAAAATGGAATATTAAGGTAGTACAAATGGTTGCATAAGATGATGTTATGGATGATCTAATTGTTGATTAATATAATTTTATTTTAAAGTATGTGTGTTGATTAGGTGTATGGCAATTTCAATTTCAATCACAAGCATCAAATTCATGGCAACCTTAGGAGATAACAGACAGGCATGAGGTGTAAACTTGCTACTATTATTTTTTTAGGAATATGTTGTCACATGTTATCTAATTTTATGCAACTACTAACAACCCTCTACCCCCACCCCCCAACAAAAAAAATTAAAAAGGAAGAAGATAGATATAAATATAAAAGAAGAACTAGAAACTTATAGATGGAATGTCAATCCATAAGAACTCAATCATATTTAGTAAAAATAATTCATAATTGCTTTTAGAGCGGTCAGCGGTTAACCGATTAATTTTAGGTTTGAATTTTACTTGAGGAGATTTTTGAGTTATTGTTTTTTTTGTTTTCCATTTGATTTCAGATTCATATTAATGAGGCTTGACAATATCTGAATTTTCACTAAATAATTCACATTGAAGGTAAAATACTTTACAATTTCATCACAATCCTTGTTGGTTCATAAATATTTCTTAATGATTTCAGATTTTATATTGAGGCTCGACAATATCTGACTTTGCACTAAATAATTCACATTGAATGTAAAACACTCTACAACTTCATCACAATCCTTGTTGATTCATATGTATTTTTTGAATCATAAAAAATTCAAAATAATCATCATATATTATTTACCAGATATAATTGAGTTTTGTCTCTCCAGTTCAATGACAAAATTTCACTCAAAATATTCAAGATTATAAATATATGTATAATATAGTTTTTGTATATATTATAATTTATGATTAAAAAAAATATTCAACTAACCATCCTTTAAACCTTTTTGACTTCCAACAACTAATTTACAAATATATATTTGGGTATATATGTTTTGTTTTTCATTGAGACTCATTCTATTGATAGAATTTCATGTTTTAAATTCTCATTTCCTTAAGCATGGATAAAAAAAATATTAAGAAAGAAAATCTCTTCTAATATTAAAATCTCGAATTAGTATGAACATTCTGAGCTGAAATTAGTAAAATATTTTTATGTTTTTATTTTATAATTTATCCTCTTCTTTTCCTAAATAAAAGACTTTCTTCACAAAGTTGAAAATTTGTTAGTATGAGCTGTATGTTATTAATTTCAATAGGCCACCCATTATTTTTAAAGAATATTCTAACTATTTAATATAAATATTATAAGGGAAATTAGAACTTTTAATTCCTTTAAACTTGTATTTTGGTTTCATATTTAAAGTAATTTAATTCTAAAAATAGTCTGTTCACATTATCTTTAAGTTCAAATGGGAAAAAAAATAGCACATTTTAGTTAATTGAACATTAAGTGTGTTTTAGTCAAATATTTCAATTATCAAAATTAGAATTTACCAAAAAATTGAGAGTCCAAAAGTGCAACTATCTCCTTTTCTTTGGTCAATTATCCTAATTTACTTTTATTAAATACTACTATTACATCTATAGTGAATGATTAAAATATTTTATATATATATATATATAGTAAATATTGAACATCATCGACTAGTTTGTATCTCTACTTCTTACGATTTTGAATTCTCTAAAAAAAAATTCTAGCTCTGCCAACGATAGACACTTAAACTTGTACAAAATTAAACAAGGAAAACAAGAGTCCTACGTAGCATGATACTCGTAGGACACAAATTGCCATGTAGGATGCCATATAGGACTCGTGTGTTTATTTCTTCAACTTTATACAAGATTAAATGTCTACTTGTACACCCTCAGAGTTGGAGGGCATAAATGTGAGCCGAGGGCAAATTAAAGAGCATATTTATGTATTATACCTTTTTATAATTATTCTTTTTTTTTAATTAGAGATAATTTTCCATCTTCACAAGATACGAGTCAGGTTACGTACATACAATCCTCCACAGACTTTACTCGTGGAGCAGAAAGGATGTGTTGTTGTACTTAGTTTTTTTATTATATCAATAAATTACTACAATTATTACCTTATAAAGAAATAGTTTGACCTTGCTTATATAATTATTAGTTATGAGTCATTAGAGGTAATGTTATTAAATAAAAATGATATCCACTAATTCAAATGACGTGCTCATTACTCTTATTATTAAAATAAATATTTTTTTCATAATTAGTTGAAGAGTCATTTCAAGTATATATAAATGTAAACTAACAAACACTATGTGTGACACAAACAACCTTTCTTTGCTTTCAATGGCCAAAAATTCTTTGCATTTTTTTGCAATTCTAACCTAAAACGCGTAAATGCTTTTCATGCGTTGAGTTGAAACTTTAAACATATGAAATCATAAATAAATCCATTAGAAAATGTTTCTTGCTATACATCATAAATAAATTTATGTTTAACAATATAAAATATGTATGATATATAGTAGCGGATCTAGGATTTTCACTAAGAAGGTTCAAAAAATACAAAGTGAATGCCTTAGAACTTGAATTTATAACCTAATTTTGAACCTCCTAAATCAGTGAGTTAATCTCTAATCTTGTGTTTAAAAGATTCAATATTATGTATGTATGAGGTTTTGAAAAAACTTATATAAGAATGTACTTGTTTTGACGATGAACGACTATGGGTGAATATCCTCGCCCCCTCCTTAGTCCACCGATGATGACATATGATAAAAAAAATTAGTTATTAAATAAGTCAATGTGCTTGTTCTTTTTTGGTTTAACTATTCGATATTCGAAGGATATAGGGCAAATAATTGCTTTTATAGTCAAAAATATCTTTGATGAGCTAAATTCTATCATATATATATATATATATTGATATTACTAGTTTTTATTATATTGAATAGACTATCTAAGAAGGTAAAATATTTTTTATTGATTATTTTACTTTTTTAAATTCTTATAATTTCAACATAATAATTTAATTAAGAGTGAATGAATTTCGATCGACACTAATTTCACACCTTGTCAATGAGACAACTTGACTATTCATCAACTTTCATGTGACATATGTGATTCACAACACAATTACATGCATGAAATCTCCTTTAAAAAAAAAAAAGAAGACGAAAAAGTGGAAAAATAAATATTATTAATTGTATTTGTGTGTATTTCAGGATTTGAAAACTAAAAAGAAAAAAAGAAATAGAAATAAAAATAAAAATTTGTAACTTGACAAAAGGGGGGTAAAATTCCAATTTACCCCGTTATAGTGGCTACACAATATACCCTTTGAAACAGATTTTTTCGCATCAAGTTATTTCGGAAGTTCTACTCATTTCAATTTGATTTCAAAAAGTCCTATGGACTCCTTAATATCTTTGCTATTTGAAAAACTAATCCACACTTAGATAGAAATCATCCCCAACTCATTTTCAAAATGCCCTAGACCTCAACTGACTCAAATTCCGTTCGAGTCTGGCCTAGGCTAGAATTTTTAAGTTACAATCCAAAACAATTTCTAGCTTGATTTCTTCACCCTTCGTCTACCCATAATGACCGAACATATCATTAAATAATAGACGATAGTTTGGAGTTTTATTGCATATACGCACAAAAATACCCTTATTATCCAATAGATACAATAAGATAGAGATATTATATATGCATGGATAACCATGCGTACAGATATCATATATTTCACTCTAAAACTATTGTATTCATACAAAACTTGTATGTCCTTATTATTACGTGCACGAATACAATATATTTCGCTATATTTAGAAATCAAAATGCTGCCACATCTCATAATAAAGAAAACTCTTACTATTTTTTTCCCCAATCTAAACACAAATAAAGGTATTTACCAAATTTTCCCAAATATATACGTTGACTTATTGTCATATTGTAAACTTGCCACTATATCTTTTCCCATTAAACATTGAATATATTACATAGAACATTGACTATATTACAAGACAAATTTTCACATTTCTATTCTTATTCATTAATTAAATGCTAAACATTCTAAGTCATGATATGCTGATACGTATCTTGTTAAAAATTTTTACCAAATACTAAATCATAAATATATGAATATATGTGTATTTTTTTAATTTTATTTAATGGAGATATTGACATATTGAACTTAGCTTTCAAATGATGTATAAAGCCATTAGCAAAAAGTGGACCAAATATTTCTTGTTTATTGAGTGAAAGGAACAAAGAGCATTACCTATAGGTATAAGTCAAGAATGTAGAAATTGTGTTTGACTTAAATTCCCACGACAAAATAATCAACTTTTTTTTACAAAAATAGAATGTTGAATGGAATCAATTTTCTAAAAAGTGCCATAAAGACATTCCATTGGAAAGTTAGGGGATTAATTCTTCTAGAATTAATTAAACAAACCATCAAACATTTCTCAACATCTAATTTAGTGGGATCAATAAATGTGCCACTATTGAATCATATATACCGGTCGGGTGCGCACACGGTAAAATCATAGAACTACGTAATAATTTGCAAACCACATAAGAGAGGTAATATGGATAAAACGGTACGAGTAGTTCAACCCAAAAGGCAAATCCCTTGCTTTCGCCAGCAAGGAGTTTCGAACTTGAGACCTTCAACATGGAAGTCCCAAGCCCAAATCATTCAGCCACCCGAAGGGTGTTTTTTAGATTTAAATTTTCATATTTTAAGTTTAAAGTTAATTACTATAATTCATCTTCGTCTATGGATTAGTCCATATTTTCCATAAATTTTACAAATGAAAGCTCTTATTTTCGTATTTCTTATACTTTATCTTAATTCCGAATTTATTTCTTGAAAGTCGATTTGATGAATACACACTTACTTTAAGTACTTTTTACCAAATTTTTGAAAAAATATGTATAGTCAAACTGGTTATAAATTATATACACTATACCATCAGTATAATTTAATATGTTATAGCAGTTTATTTATAAATTACTATTTCAGATTACCAATCAATGCTATAGTCTTATGCAATTTCTTTTAGGAATATTTACACAAATAATGTCGCTACTCAAACAGGCTATGAATGACACCCACATCTAATCTACCAAGTGGATGAATCAATGATACAAACTTTCCAACCTTTATTAACGGTTTAACTTATAAGATACGATAATAATCGCAAGCTCAAAATTATAAAGTGAGAAATAACAAAAACCTCTAAATTTATTACATAGCGTCTCCACCAAAATCTGATGTTGAATATCTGAACTAGCTATTTATTGTTCAAAAATTCTTGTTTAGACCATTCACATCATTCATATATAGTATATTAATCTTGAATATTTGAACAGTCTCTCTATCTCTATGAGGCAGTGGTAAGGTTTGCGTACATTTTACCCTCCTCAAATTTCATTTGTGAGATTTCACTCAATATGTTAGTACTGCTATATTTCAACATTAACATATTATTGAATAACTTGATTGTATAAATATTTTTTACACTGACGATATTACTCCAATTTTATTTTCTTTGGAATGTTGCTCTTAAATTTATGCACATGGGAACAAGGGTGACTCTTTAAGGGGTCACTAGTTATGTGGGGAAATATGCTGTGGAAGAAGCAACAAAGGAGTACCCACAAAAGGGCAACTTACCTCAAATCTTGTCTTAATAATCCCAAGACATGTTTGAGCCATGTGCCCTTCATGGTCCTACCTTATTCATAAAAGCAATTTCAAAACATTTAAACTTTTTTTTTCTTTTTTATTGTGTCTCATAACTAAAATGATGAGGCAACTTTTTTTTCCCCCTCATCTTGACAAGATTGAAGTGCCTTATTGTCATTATTGTTAATTTGTTATGTATCAAATCTTGGATTCATCTTTACATTGTTCTTTGTTTTTAAGTTTTTCATCACTATATGGTTTTTATTTGGGTTGAATAATGATGAAGTATTTAAGATGTGGTGATGTGGTGGCAGGGTCTAGTCATGTGTCCTATATGATCCCAGTGGTTCTACACTAAGGTGTGGGTTTTTTTTTTCTCATCTGATGTTTGATGCGTATGTTAGAGCTCGATTATTTTAGATTCGTGTCACGTAGGATCCCATTCGGGAGGAAGTACTTTTTACTAAGGATTTTTCATACTCAGAGGTCATCCCCGAGACCTCTGATTAAGATAGAAGCAGCACCATCTACTGTACCACATCCTTTGGAGATCTAAGGCGTGGTTGGTAGAACTGAAAATGTTCACAAAAATATATTTTATGTAATTTTTATATGCATGTTCTAGCGTAAATGAAAAATATTTTTATGACACGAATTTTTGTATTCGAAAGGTGAAAATAGTTTATGTCGTTTAATCCTAACTTATTTGGTATGACCTAATATCGACTGAGCTTAAATGAAAAAGTTCTCATTCATAAGTTGAATTGATCAACTTATTTAGACAGTTAATTAATGTTCAATTATTAACAAACAAAATGATGTAACAATCATAGAAATAAGTATTTATCATTGATTATTGTTTTTTTTTTAAACTTTGAGTACTCAAACAGAGATATCAATTCTGATAGAAAATCTAATTTTGTCCTAAATTTTATCTGTTCATGCCCCAGCTTTACTAGTACAATTTTCAGACCTTTAAAGTGGGAAAAAGGAAAAAAAAATGACAAATGTGCTACTATAATAATTCAAAATCGAACAATTTTGTCCTCCATTAATTTTAAAGTTTAAGTTATATATACGTCTAACATTTATCCTATCAAGTCAGATTATCATAGATATTCTTTGAATGAGAAGTCGGCACAAAAAATTCTTTACGCGAATAGTGTAAGAGATTACCTCCAGATATCCTTTAAATAACTTGATGGTGCAAAAATTTTTTATATAAACTTAAGATATAATTTATGATTTTCGAGACACCTCAAACTGAAAAATAATTTTAAATTATAACAAAAAGTTAAGAAATAAATAGAGGTTCTTTTTTCTCTTAAAAAATTGGGAATGAGGATCATTTGCTCTAGAACTTTTTATATAAGATAAATACGAGATGATTTGCTCATAAAAATATGAATAAATCAAAAATTAATCGGTGATAAAATTGAATAATTTCGAATAGTACTATAGGAAGAAGAGGACAAAATAGAAAAAGCAATGGACACAAACAATTTTTGGAATTATCGAAAATGACCAAAATAAAATTAACAACCAAAGGCTGCAGCTGATGGGTGTACTTTTTTATATTTTGCAATATTTATCCAAAATTTTAATATTTGCTTTATAAGTTCTTTTTTTCTTTCCTTTCAATTCTTTTAGTCCCACTTTAATGTAAGATTGATGGGAAAAATAAGTTTGGAGATTCGGCATTTCAGAATTCGTGGACTATCATCCATAAAAAATAAAAAAAATATTATTTGATTTTAATTTTGAAACACATAAAATGCTCTCAGGCATTATTCAATGCCGCTGAACCTACTGAGACGCTTGACAAGCTTGTTACGAACGAATGCGTGGAGTTTTTTAGAAAAATGACCCCCATTTATTAACTTACCATTTTGATCCTTTCAATCAAACTTATTTAAAAGTTGGGGGTAATAACTTGATACATAGTTCAATTTTGAATCACAAAAAATCAAACAAAATATTGTTTAAAGATTTTTATTTCTTTGATATTTTTTATGTAGTCATAATAAAGAAAATAAATATAATCATTAAGTAAATTATAAGAAAATAAACAAATGAACTATAGAAGTCGACAAGTTTGAAGTATAACTTATTGATTGACCCATTATAGCTCAAAGTATAACTTATTGATTGACCCATTTTAACTCAAGTAACTAAATTGGTTAATGGCCTTTCTTACTTCCCTATTTTAACTCGTTCAATTTCAATTCAATAATACCCCTATTCGTTATATGTTGCCTCAACTTCACAATTCACATCATCCTGGTCGGTGCATTCCTTCTCTAAACTTTGTGTCTGCGTGAATGCTAGATGCTTTCGTGTATCGTACTATTCTTTTCATTTATTGATTAGAGCTTGTGATTGTTAACTTTAAATTTTTGGTTGATTAATGAAGTAATGTATTCAAAAATTGATACTCGAAAAGTTGAATTATTAAGAATAAGCACCCACTTGGTTCATCCGATAAGCAACCCTAACAGATGTTTAATGAGTGGTCAACTATGATGGGTATGAAGAGATACAATGCTAGGTCGAAGAAATATTGACAAGATGTGATTAGACAAGACATGACACATTTGTAGTTTATCCTATATGAAAGTCAAAGATTAGAATTGAAGGTTAGTGTAGTCGAACATCGTCTAATTTTTCAAGGAAAATATTAAATTTTTTATTATTGTGTTTCATTTTATATTTGGCAAACCTTCTCTAGAGCCATGAAAAATCATTTACTAGGAGTATCAAGGACCTAGGAAGAGGACAATCAGAAGAATTCTGTTGCAAAAATAAAAGAGTACAAAATTTCCACTTCAAAATTCCATTTATAGTCCATATAAGGGAAAAGAAGACAAAATTTAAAAGTTTGGGAGACAAAAATAACAGAAAAATTCACAGTGTACCAAAATTGATTTAGTAATTATTGAAAGTGCATGTTATAAAACTTGTTCCTATATATATAAGACAAATTAAATAATTGGGCAAAAAGCTCTCTTTTTAGATGGTTTTTCTTTTCATAAAATATAATTTAATAAGGAGACTTAAAAATGAGACAAAAAATCAATAGAAAATTTCTAAATGTATTAAAATTGATCTACTAATTATTGGGATGATCATATATAATAATTATTAAAAGTGAAGGTTATAAAACTTGATGACCCTGTATATGTAAGACAAATTAAATAATTAGAGAAAAAAACTCTCTTTTTGTTTGGTTTTTCTCTTTACTTTTAAAAAATAATATAATTAAAAAGGTGATATTAAAGACAACCAACAATTGAGCAAAAAAAGGGATATGCTTAAAGATCTACTAGCAAATCTCAACCCACCATATCACATCTTTATTGCATAAAAAGATTATCTCAAAAAATTCATCCTTTAAACATGGATAAAGAAAAAACCCACAATTCCTTAAATAAATCAATCATGCCATTACTATTTATGGAAAATTTTATTTTGCACTCCAAGTTAAGGCTCCATTAGGTAAAAAAAAATTTCATCACTATTTATTTTTCCACATTATAAGTTTTATGTATTGACAAAATGGACTAAGACCATTTATTTGCACTTATGAATGTATAAATTTTAATTATTCAAATTTGAGTAATTAAATTTATTTATTTTGAAGATTAGAATCTTAATCATTCAAATTTTAATTATTAACTATGTCTGTTGTCTTATTTTATAATCAATTAATAAATCTGAATAGATTGAAATGATTAAGATCTATAACAAAGTCTCAATATTTTAACGATATATATAAAAGAAATTTCCACAAAGATGATAATCCATCACTATTTTATGTATCTACTTCCGCCCACCACAATTACAATTGTCGCCAATCACCACCACCTATGTTTGCCACCTAC
>JAPFFP010000012.1:1551948-1599227 GCA_026153255.1 Solanum medicagineum | reverse complement strand
TGTACTTGGGTCATGTATATTTATACACGTACTGTTTGGTATCTATGTCTAGAGGTCTGTGGATACTAGTGGGTAATAGGTATGTGAGAGATACGTGAGTACATGGTTTAATGTATGTTGTGGTACTTGATCAGGCGGCGAGATCGCATTATTTATATAGGATGTGATTATTAGGCGGCAGGACCGCAGCGGAGACCTTGTCAGCCCGCATTTATGTTTATGTATAATGAGACATGTAATTGTATTGTTGTTGGGAAGCTGCAGGATTTTATTTGCAGGTGTGGTTAGTTAATAAAACAGAGGAAACTCTGTCGAAATTTCTGCAGGTTTCTAGGTCAGATACATTGGGAAATTCAGGGTAGATGTGTCTGGGTGCCCCTACCGGGCACTGGTCACGTCCCTAGGTCGGGACGTGACACCTCAAGACTTGCTCGAGCTCATCCTCTGCCTCTTCCTCGTCAACCTCAGAGGTCTTCTAATACACACGCCTCTACTCTTGGACATCATCCTTAACAAGAAGTCGCTCCCTGTGGGAAAGTTGTGTATGGTCCTCAAAAGCAAAAAGATCAAATAGCGGCTCCGAAGATGTATCCTCGAGAGCTATAACTGAAGCCACTAATGAAGAAGTCAAATCAGCCTTAAACTTTTCTATCTCCTCCCTAATGCCTGAAAAACCTGATGGTCGAGCCTCGGCTAGTCTCTTTTGCACTCGATCCTCAAAGGCATCAATGCGGCCATCCACCTTAGTAATATGCTCCTCAACCATAGAACTGGTGAATACCTTACATCGAGCCTCTGAGTTCGTAATTGTCTGCCGAACCCATGGCTTATGTTGCTGTACAAGCTGAGACAACTGAGCCTCGATCCATGATAACCTCTGCGCCATGGTCTAAAAAGCAATAGCGGACATGTGAACCATGCCCAGTATGGGAACTTATGATGTAGAAGCCTCTTGTCAAGGAGCAACTAAAGTGGGACCTAGCTCAGTAACGACTGCCTCCAGCTGCTGGGGTCTCTCCTCAGTAGTAGCACCTGGAATGGTAGTAGGGGCAACCGTTGAACCCTCTTGTGGTGGCTCTGGGGCAAAGGTATCAAGCATGGGAGGAGGTTGTGTCCTTTGGAGTGTCATGGGTTTCTCATCAGCCTTAATCATGATTGGATCGAGAGTGTGTAGGGTTTGTAGATCAAAATTGGGAATGGATTACAAGTGGCCCTCTTGAGCACCGACTCATGAATATATTCCATGATAAGTCGGGTCTAATCAATATCATAACCAGCCAGAACAGTGGCCACCAAATTCACTCGCTCTGATGTAAATGCATTATCTGTTAGCATGGGCCGGATGCAAGATTTGATAATTGCCTACAAAAATTTAGTGGGGAAGAAGAGTGAAGACTTCACAATGGGCTCAGAATATGTAGTGACCCAGGTAGGCTCTTGACCAATCTCTGCAATATGTCCGGCGACCCATCTCAACAAGTCTGTCCTTTGTACCAAATCCTTTACAATCGATGTTGTTCTCATCTGTCGCAATCTATAATCAAACTCGGCTGTCGACTCTAGAGCTCGATACTCGGGACCAAAAAGCACTCAGCAAATCATCTCCTCCAAAATATTGACCCCTCGTCCTCTAAGTAGAACCTTGCTAAATCTAGGTTGCTCGAGAGGTTTCTTCCATTTGGGAAGATCACGGAGAATGGTGGCAGCATAAGTTGCATAAAATTCTCGAACCAAGGTCGAGGCATAGTGTCCGAGCTTATCGGCCAACCACCTGAGCCCATGCTGTGCCATTGTGTCCTTAAGTCCTAGGACACGACTCAATCCAGTAGCAATCAATCGGGGCTCCTCGTAAATTGACCGTGCTATCTTGCCTTGCCCTTTTGGCTGTAGACCCTGATCATATATGGCCTTCATGCCCTTGATAGCGCACCGATGAGTACCATCCGGTGCTTAAGAAGCTAATGGGGCAATGGAGGGTTGGGCATCTCCTTTCATCTTGGTGGCCAGCCACTGAATTACACTCCATGCTTGAATGAGTCATCTGTGGAGAACCGTTATCACTATCATCACCACCTCTCTCCTCCTACTGGGAAGGACTAGCAGTCTACGCCTGAGTCTTCCCAGCTCTACAACTCTCATCTGTGGTCAAGTCACTGCTGGGTCAGGCTGAGTATCATACACCTCTACAGACCCACTCAGCTGGGTCTGATCATTACCCGAACGCTCCTCGTCAATGGTCTCATTAAGGTGTTATCTCCTAAATGCCTTAATCTGTAAGTGTTTTCCTTTACTGGTACCTGAAGAATAAGCAATAAACACACCACCATAAGCCCCAATAAGAAACAAATGAAAACAAGAAACAAAAGAAAATTAACTTGGATCAATTGCAAATAAGTGATATGAGACCAGGTATGACTTGTAGTTAGAACTACGAGTCGTACTGTATTCCCACAAACCAGAAGAGTTAAACAAAAATGAATACTGGAACCATATACGAGACCGAGTTACTACTCATAACTTGGGTTGCGGGTTATAAATAGGTTTCTTATAGAATTTCAGGAAGATAAATGAATACAGGCATGAGTCCACGAGACCTATCTACGACTCGTAAAAGGATCTGCGACTCATAGATGGTCTCGTATGATGAGTACACAGAAATTTTAAGTCACTGTAACTTCCTACGAGAGGCAACTATGACTTGTAGACTCATCTAACAAGTCATAAAAGACTCTCATAACAAGAAAAAATATGTACTTAAAATACCTCAACTCATTACATGGACTTTACAAACAAGGTAAATATTAACCTATCAACATCGAAGCTAGTTCATGAACACCAATATACTAAGTACAAGTCAACCCGTACCCTAATCATGATTACAAAACAAAAATTTACCCCATCGAAAAAGGATTTAGCAATCAAAACGCAATTATTCATCCTTCCCCAACTCATTCAAACTTCTACCTATGTCATCATCCCCACATCACACAAAACAAGTATTCGACCACATAAATGGTCATTTGAGACATGAGTTGACTGGTACAACATGAATTCACTTACCTATGGTTCCGACTAAATCAATATGGCCTAAGCATGATCATGCTCCTATTTGATTGGAAATCAATTCACATGTATATTCCACTAATGGTTATCTACACAAGTGAAGAACATGCTATCATAGGCATTTCATCGCAAATTCAACCATTTAGTAGTCAACTTGGGCCTAAACAATTGATTCAACAAATGGCAACCCTAGTTTCTGATTCACCACCCACATTCAGGCAAAAATAGCAAGATTAAATAAAAACCCATGCATAATCATCAACCTCATCAGTCACAAACACGACAATTTAAAGGGTGAAAATTAAATCAAGAACCATATCAAGTGTGTAGATGGACTTGATGAAGAAAAAGAGACTGAATGATGACAAAATCTAACTGGTCGGAACTTGCTTGCCAAAAATTGCATCCGAGTGCTGGAAAATTGATCAGGGAAATATTTGGGAAATAGATCGGGGTAATCCTTGGTAATTATAGTTAAATATAGGGTCAAAATAATTTTGGCCCCTATTTATATATTTACGGGTTTACCTTCAAAAATTACTGAGTCGGGTCTACGAAAAACTCCGACTACGAGTCGTAGCTAGGTCTAAAACTCGTTGGTCTTATTCTCGTAGACCATCCAACACTTAGAAAAATTTGAAAACATACCTAGGGTTTTACGAACCCCATTCACGTCTCATAGTGTGGGCTACGAATCATTAAGTTGTCTTATGGATCGAGTGTACTTTTACTCCTGCTCACTTTAACTCTCTACGAGGCAGGGCTGTGAGTCATAAAGTGCAATACGAGTCATAATCCTGATCATAGAGACTACTTCAGATATAAATCTCAGCAAATCTGCAATTCTTGTCTAACACCTACACATTCTTCTCAAAACATACCATTATCAAAAATAAAATAAATCCGATGTCCAAAAACTAACAATCAAAACACAAACAACCAATCAACTCAAAATTCTAAAACTGAAAATAAACTCACAATCAAGTCCAGTCATGAAAATGCTTGGGTTGCCTCCCAAATAGTACCTAATTTAATGTCGCAGTATGACTTAGTCATCTTGAGTACTTAGAATTCCCAAACAACATCAAACTTCACTCTTTAGTTCATTCGGATGCTTCATATATTGGCGGATGTCAAAAACCACTTATGTATCATTCACCCTAAATCTAAGTTGACCATAATTCATATCCATTAGGGCTCTCCCTGTGGCCAAAAATGGTCTTCCCACGATAATAATAGAGACCTCAAAATTGACTTCATAATCAAGAATTACAAAATCGGCTGGGAATATAAATTTGTCAACTTTCACGAACACATCAAAAAGTATTCCCTGCATTTTCTTGATTGTTCTATCCACCATTAATAAGCTTATTCTTGTAGGAGTAGGAGAACCCAAACCAAGCTTTTTAAACGCCGTAGGAGGCATCAAATTAATAATTGCTCCCAGATCACACAATGCTATTGAAAACTTTACATCATTGATGGCATAAGGGATGCTAAACGTACTTGAATCTTCCCTTTTCTGAACCAAGGACTTAGTGGTAATGGAACTACAATGTTGGAGCTCTTGCGAAAGCTCTTGGCTTACCGTGTGCTTCTTCGTGACTAAATACTTCATGTATTTAGCATATCCGGGGAATATCACCAATGCTTCAATAAGGGGAATGTTGATGGACAATTACTTTAACATTGAGAGGAAATGTTTGAATTTACCATCCTCCTCCTTTTGTTTGAGTCTCTGGAAAAAGCGTGAAATGCCCCCAAAAAGTTCTCGAAAATGTGCCTCGAAAATGCCCATAATTATAATTTTCATATATCTCAGAATTCATGCGTGATATCAAAAATGCGACTTTATATGCGTGATTAGGGGAAAAATTGAGTGGGAAATGGGTCTAACCCCGATTTTTTAGCAATTGTATCAAAATTTCATTTTTCAAAATTTATGAATTCCATAATCGATCCACGCCCCTAGCGCGACGTGGCCAGAGCACAGACCATTGTTAAATGTTGCCAGTTATTTCTTGTTCAGTCCAAGGCCATTGGGTTTTGGGCCTAAGCCTTCCTATGCATAAAACACCTATACTTAGTTATTTTTCAACCCCATATCATTCAAGATAGTCCCCAAAACCCTCTCAAACACTTACCCAAATATTTCACTCTAATTCAATAGTCCGCAAACTGATTCCAGATCCTAAGGAATTCACTCAAGCTTCAAGTTCTCATTGCAATCTTCATCCAAGGAAATTCCAAAGTTGAGGTATGTGGGTTTCAATCATTGCGTCCTTTCACTCATGGTGCCCAACCTTCCTTTCTATACAAATTGCATGTTTTCAAGTTGATTTAGTTATGGGTATTATTACTATGATTTGATTATTAACTATGTTGGGGTTTTCAAGAAAGTTGCACTATTTAAGCATGTTTTGAGTTATAAATCCACGTCCTATGATGAGATTTGATGAAGGATTTTAATGTATCTTGCATGAGGGTGTCACCAAGTGTTGTTGGGTTGATTTACATTAAGTTTTCTTACATGATTTCACTATTCAATTGCATGATTTTGAACTAGCATTACACACCCGCCAAGTGTTTGATAAACTGTCTGATTTAGGGTTCTTGGGTTATTGAAGGTCTATTACATGGCTTATGAGTTAAGTGTCTTTATGATGATGAAAGGAATGCATATATGTGTTGATTTCTTGAAAGTATCTATAGTGTTGCAAGTGACCACACCTTGTTGAGGGGGTGCTATGCCTCAATCACCATGGATAGTAGGGTGTAACAACCATCAAATAATTAAGGGGTTGATACCTCAATCACCATAGATGGTAGGGTGTGACAACCATCAACCAATTGAGGGGTTGATACCTCAATCACCTCTCCAAGGGGGTGGTAGGCCTTGAATTCTAAAAAATGATGATTCTCTTACAACATATGTAATATGTTTTATATAAGCATGTTTACTTCAAGCATCATCCATGCATGTCATATTGCTATATACTCATCCATTGCCTAATTATGCATTTCGATTATGTTGCCTATCTCTTGTTGCATTGCATCCTATATAATTAGTACATTCAAACATACTAATACATACTCTATGCCTATATGATGTTACCATGTAGGAATTAGAGCTCCCCTTGATCATCTTCCTCCTCCACGTGGCTAGTACTATCTCTTGAAGCAAGCTTGGTGATTCCTCAACTCCGAGGACAATAGCTATTGAACCTATATTATGCAAAAGACTCTTTTCTTTGTTTAGATGTTTGTGACTATGAGGGTGAGCCCGGAATGTTGTCTTGGCCCCCGCCCAGTCTATATTAGAGGTGTTGTTGGACAAGTTATGTAATTATACTTTGAGCTTTTGAGTCCTTTCGATGATTTATGCTATGAAAGACCTCCCTTAGTCCCTTTAACCTTAATATATTCTCTTATTATTGTTTAATTGCTTCTGTGACCAAGGACATGTAAATGATATGCTAAGAGGCTTTCTTAGGGTCTCTTTGGGTCCCCATTCGCCGTGTCACGTCTAGGCCCTAGGCTTGAGTCGTGACAGGAGGAGGACTTGGGATGATCTTACTCTTTTCTGGCTCCTTAACCATTTTACCGCTCACCCATCTTTGTTGCCTTTCTCTTCTTCATTCACAACCTTCTCTGCAATTACCTCTTCAGGCACATCATCCACAACTACCAATTATTGGAGAATCAATGGTACTCTTACCTCCCCTAGTCGTGATTGCCATATAATGCCCATCATTCATTGGGTTTTGAACCGTATTTCTTGGTAATGTACCTTTTTGGCATTGATTCAATTGAGTAGACACTTGGCCGAATTGTTTCTTAAGTTGCTTGACGGCCACCAAATAAGACTCTATCTTTTGATGTTTGGTAGAGATATCAGATTTCATTCCCTTTAAGGTCTAATCTTGCTTATCATCCTTCATCATCAATCGGTCAAACATCTCTTCAATCCTCGAATTGCTAGCCCCGACATCACGATTGTGGGGTGGCATATACGGACCATTCTGAAAAGCATCTCTTCTTCCCCACTCGGCTTCTGGAATCCTATTCCTTTCAAAATAACCACCACAGTTATCTCTATAAGCAGCTTCTTGATTGTGAGTCCGACCGTGGTTTCCAGAACCTTGATGCCAATAGTCCGCATTGTAGCCTTGGGCATTGTTCCGAAAACCCACCACTTGATCACTCACAAAACAAGCATCCTAATCATAATAATATTCTTCATACATGGGCGCTATAGGAGTTTTGTGGACTACCGCATGCACTCTTTCATAATTTTGCTTAACTACTGATCACGCTCAAATAGTAACTCTCACTTTGTGGATAAAGCAATTGTTGTAAAATACAAAACCTAACCATAGGTTAGGTCCGAATCCCAAGGGAATATGGGGCTTTGCTGCATTGATTCACCAACAGTCAGTTTAAGTATCAAATAACTCCATTCTCAAGAAAGGGGAGGGTTTGCAATGGTTGGTAGTAAATAAAACTATACTACTAAAACATAGAGACAATCAAATTTGGAGAGCAAGTTGGGAAATTGTGTTCCCCATGATGCACTAACTCAAACACCCTGGATAACACAACCTAAATTAGGACATTACATGAAGGATGGTAATTTATGTTCTTCCAACCCTTGGGCAAAGGTGAAGGTCGAATTTCACTATGGCACTTGGTGGGCTTCCATAGTGTGCCAAACTAACCGTTACCTATTGCCCCAATTGACCTCTCCTTAGTCGGGTTATGTTGATTAGACGAGAACATATCAATCGAATTTTGTCACCTATTTCCTTTTTCTATTAATCACTACCTTGATCGGTATCATGACACTAGGCAGAGTTTAATGTTAGCCACCATTAAACAACAAGCAAAATGGAGAAAAATGGATAATACATTCAAATAACCAACTCAAGAAGTGCAAACAATCCGGATTATTAAGCTAGTTACTCATGGTTCCCACTCCCAAGTTGTGGGTCTAGCCACTCATTGCTTGGGAACACAAATCAACAATGAAATAAAAAGACAAAGAAGATTTCTTATCCAAGCAAGTTGAAGAACAATAAAACCCTTTTTGAAATTGGAATCACAAGCTTGAATGATGAAGTTGATCCACAAGTGAAGCTAGATCCCCTAATTTGAATCTCAAAACAAAACTCTAAAAATTCTCTCTAAAACCCTCTCTACAAACTACTATGATATGAACAATGTTCTAAAACTAATGCAAAGCTCCCCAAAAAAAACTTCTCCTAAAACTCTAACTTATGCTATTTATACTATTTACAAAATATTTCCTAAAATAATTAGGTATTTTGGCCGGCATCTACTACAGCTCATAGGGTGACCTACGAGTTATAGTCGAGCTTTCATGGTCAGCACTTGGCATTTTGGACTTCACTGTTACGATCCACCTCTACTAGTCGTAGTTTGGTCTACGACTCGTAGTGCCTGTCATAGTCCACTCTTGCATTTCTTGGTCCAATTTTAATAAACACTATTAATTGCTTTGAGCCCCCCTTCTACGAGTCGTAGAGAGGACCACGACTCATACCTTGAGCTCGTATGGTTGTTCTTCAAATTTTCAGAAATTGTTCTTGAACACTATTAATTGCTACGGATAGCCCCCAGGACTCGTATCTTGGGCTACGACTCATTGTGTGGCTCGGAGTTCTTCAAAATCAACAAAATCTGCAAATTTTTCCAAAATCAAGCCAACCTGTATTTTTTGCAAACATAGGCACAAAAACACATAAAAACTATAAAAAGTCGCATTGAGAACACACAAAATCCCATGTTTTAGGCATCAAATGTGTTGTATTTTTGCAGCACATCAACACCCTCAACTTAGAATTGTTGCTTGTCCTCAAGTGACGACTTAATCTAGATAGATAATAAAGCAATACATAGTAATTAACTTACTGGCATATACCATACTCAATTTCAACTCAGGTACCCATAATAGCCTTTTGAAAACATAATCGTGTATCTAATCAACAAGCAAACCACAACACATTGATAC
The DNA here is from genome assembly GCA_026153255.1 of Solanum medicagineum. Lineage (NCBI taxonomy): Eukaryota > Viridiplantae > Streptophyta > Magnoliopsida > Solanales > Solanaceae > Solanum > Solanum medicagineum. The sequence continues at coordinate 1,590,133 of JAPFFP010000012.1, read as the reverse complement.
ATTTGACAGTTCAACTATGATAAGTTAAGGAGTATAAATAATCCACATTCACCGAACAAGTCAAATGCTAACCATGCAATACAAATGCCCTAAAAAAAGAGAAGTCTATTTTAAACATTTAATATGAATTCAAAAGTTTCTGATGGGACTGTGCAAACTCACTCTCACAAATGAGATTTATGCATGAGGACCAACACCATAGGCTTGCCCGTATACTCACAACTTGGACAGTATATTAATTCGACTAGGATCATTTTAAGACTTTATAGGCTTTAACATAGGCTCATGGGGGCTTTGGTAAGACATTTTGGGCAATTAGTGACTAAGGGCCAACCCTGAACTACGCTTTTCAACACTTTCAGCTTAACAACTCAACCATTCTCAACTTGTCCTCCCTTATTATTCAGTTACAAGCTTTTCAGGTATTTTCTCTTCATTTTTCAGCTTGTGCCTTATTTTTAAACTTGTTTTGCTTTTTCACTCATTTTAAGATATCTTTTTTCTTTTTTCTCTCACCCAGTACTTGACTATCTACCCTTTCTTTTATTACCAACTCACCACCTCATTTTTACTATTATACCACAACATAGGCCACCCTCAACTTATGCTTTTAGCATGAGGTGAAGTACACAATATCCAATCCCCAAACTAGGGCAACTTTTGGTAGCCACCCTCAACTTAGGCTTTTTTCCTCAATCAAGTTTCATAATGTTCAAGGATAGACCAGGGCCAATATCAACGTATTTCACTAGATAAGGTTAGGCTATCTAGGTATTAAAGAAGAGTACATATAAGGCTCAAACATTTGGAGCAAGGGACTCTTTCATTTGGTTGATTGTTTAGGCAAAAGTGTACTAAATCAAAGAACAAGGGCCTAATATCCCTTCATAATCCACACAATCTCCAGTCTAACTCAAAGTAACAAGACAAGTTCTGAATAGTACACAATGCATGAATACAACAAAATTAGCTCACACACACATGACATTGCATACATAGCCAATAAAGACTCGCGGATTATGCTTCAAGCATCAACTTGCCTTTACTTAATTATAAAAAACATTGTCAAACCATTCAAACATGCATGATGACAAAATAACTACTAATCAACCAAAATTTTCAAGGGTACTAATTTTTTCAAAAAATTTTCATAAACCATCAAAACAATCTACATACCAAAAGTTTAATCACCATATACTACAAAAATTATCTATAACATCTAAAACGTTCCTGTTCAACAGAAAATAAAATATTCACACAAAAGAACACAAGCAAGAAAACCTCGGGATCAAAAATTGGGATAGCTATGGACTAAAAGCTGCTCAGACTTCACTCTAGTCCATAGCTACAGACACCTCACCAAAGATAAAGTACTTTCTCCTCAATGTAGAAGGAAAAAATAAATAAGATTAGGGGTCCAAAAATTAAACATCAAATGGTGCCTAAGCACCGGTCTCCATTTGTCCCTGAGCATCTCCCTCCTGCGGGCTAGTCTGTGCTGTAGCCATGCTGGATGAGCCAAATGCCATGCAATCGATCGAGCTCCTGGGCTCTCCTCAGCTCCTCTTCTTCTCTAGATGTCCTCAAGATGAACCCCGCTATGTCCTCATCTAGCTCCTCATCACACTCGGAGGTTTTCTGCAACTTGTGCCCCTCCTCTGTATCATCATCCTCCATGGGTCTCTTTCCTGGAGCATGTGGTGGCTGATCCTCCACAAATATATCAAATAGCAACTAATCTATAGGTGTAGACTCAAGAACTGTGATCGGAGCAGCTAATGATGTGATCAAGTCAGCCTTGAACTTCGTCAACTCTAGATGAAAGGCTGACAGTTCTGCATGCCAGGCCTCGACAAGTCTCTTCTACACTCTCTCCTCGAAAGCATCAACTTGGACGTCCACTATGTAAATGAGATGATTAACAACTGAAGTAGTAAATGCCTTACATCTATCCTCCGACTCTTGAACTGTTTGCCAAACCCAATGGCTTAATCTGCTGCATAAGCTATGCTTACTAAGCCTCAGGCCATGATAATCTCTACACCATATCTTGAAAAGCAATAGTAGACATGATGTCTGCGGAAGGAGTTTGTGAGGTAGATGGCTCTATCGTAGGGGCAGCTATAGTGGGACCCATCTCAATCACGACTATTTCACGCTTTCTCTGGTCCCTCATCAGTAGTAGCAACAGCTATAACGACCCCAAAAAGTGCCCCAAAATGAGCATCGGAATGCCCAGAATTTTAAATTCTATATATCTCAAAATTCGTGCGCAATATCGAAAATCCAACTTCATATTCTTATTCAGGGGGCTAAAATTACGAGGCATAGGGTCTAAACTTTATTTTAGAGCAATCGAATCACAATTTTAATTTTTCAAAATTTTGGTTTCTAGAGACGATCGGTGATAGCACCACGACGCGCAGCTGTCGTGAACATATGTTGGTTTGGTATCCACAAAAGGCGAATTGCGGACCTGCGTATTTTGTTGCCAGTGATTTATATCTCGGTCCGAGACTTTTGGATCTTGGGCCTAAGTGTTGCTAAACGTGTGTTTACCTATACTTAGCCTTATTTCACCCTTATATCATCCAAAGACATTCCCCAATATCCTCTCAAACCCTTAGACTCATACCTTACCCTAAATTCAAGTCCCAAAACTCATGACCAATCTTAAGGATTTCTTTAAGGTTCTTCTTCAAGCTTCAAGTCTCCATCTCCAATCTTCACCAAGTTCACCTCCAAGCTAAGGTGTGTGGGTTTCTTTCATGGGTTCCTTTCACCCATGATACCCAAGCCTCCTTTTATTCAAATTTCTTGATTTAAAGTTGATTTACAAATAGGTTTTGCATATTATGAAATTCACTGCATATTATGTTAAAAGCTATGTAAAATTGTGACTGTTTTGCTACATTTTGAGCTATAAATATTGGATGTATTGTAAAATTTGATGAGGAGTTTTGATGTATATGTGTTGAGGGTGTTACAAGGTGTTGATTGATGGTTTTACAATGGATATTCTTGCATGATTTAATCTCTAAATTTCTTGATTTTATACTACCATTTCACACCTTCTAAGTGTTTGATAAGATGTCCGGATGTGGTTTGTTGAGGACTTGAATGTCCAAAGCATGAGATATGATATGAATGACTATAATATGGTCAAATGAGCTTACATATATGATATACTTGATATAAAGTGTTGTATTAGACCATACCTGATCCCGTGGGGGACAAAAGCCCGGGTAACCATTTTGGGGGTTTATACTCATCAACCATGCGAGGGGTTTATACTTCATTACCGTATTGGTAAGATATGATAACCATCAACCATGTGAGGGGTTTATACCACACAACCACCAAGGGGTTTATACCTTGAATATCTTGCTTGGTCTCTTCTACACATATGATATCCTATATGAGCATGAGTTATTTAAGCATGTTTTACTTAAGCATTAATCATACATGTCATATTGTATATTATGCCCATTGCTTAATATTATGCATTTTGATTATGATGTCTATCTATTGTTGCATTACGTCCTACATACTTAGTACAGTCAAATGTACTAACACATACTCTATGCCTACATGATATCATTATGTAGGAACCGGTGTCCAAGTTGATCATCCTCCTCCATATGGCTAGTTCTATGCTATTAAAGCTAATTGGTGAGTCCTCCACTTTGGTGACCTTAGTATATGTTTCTCTTATTATGTATTGAATACTCTTCTTTACTTTCTATTTAGACTATGAGGGTGAACCCGGTTGCTTTGTCTTGGTTCCCACTCTTATCCATGTAGTAGAGGCCTTGTTGGACATGCCATGTATCTATGATATAAGCCTTGACTCTTGTCCCTTGATTACGATGTTGTGCAATCTTTCCCCTTAGTCCCGTTGCCCCTATTTCTACTCTTTTATGTCATTTAAATGTTTCCACGACCAATGATGTGTAATGATAAGTTAAAAGGCTTGTTTGGGGACCCTTCGGGCTCTTCATTCGTCGTGTCACGTCTAGGCCCTATTTTAGGTCTGACAAACTTGGTATCAGAGCACTAGGTTGATAGATCCTCGGAGTCCAACAGACTGCATCAGTTATAGTCTTATTCATGGTTGTGTTGTGCACCACAACTATGAGTAGGAGACTATGAGGCATTCTAGGATATGTTCCACTTCTTCATGATCCATGTCATGCGATATAGTTAGATCCCCCAGGGTTTATTGCTAACCCCTAACCATTATGTTCTAGGATATGTCTAAAGCTACTCAGGACAGTGATAATATGATTGCAGAGGTTTGCAATGCTCTATGGAAAGTGGCCAAAGCGGTGGCGAAATTGGAAACTCACCTCAAACAACAAGTGGGTGCCTCTGGGATTGCAAATGGTAAGAGGAGAGATAGTGAGGCCTAGAGGCCCCGTGTTGAAGGAAAGTTCCAAAAGTCTCAAGGATAGAGGTGATTCTATGTGTCCGACATGTGATAAGGCTCATAGGGGCCCATGTTTCAAGGGCACCAATGCTTGTTTTGATTGCAACGAAGTGGCAAATAAGAGGAGGGATTATCCTCGGAAATGGAATAAGAGTAAGGAGGGTGATGAAGGATTACTGTTCTAGGTGCCCAAAATGTGGGAGGACTCGTAGTGGCGCATGCTAGAGGAACACGGGTGTATGCTTTGGATGTGGTGAGATAGGCTACGGAATTCTGATTTACCCATATGGTCAACCTTTAGATCAAGATGGTCGTGTTGGTCAAGTGACTTGAGGAGAGGATGAGATGCCGGATGCTATTACCAGTAAATTGAAGTTTTCTTGGCTTTGTTGTGCATGTATTGCTAGGCCCGGTATGCCACTATCTCTTTTTTGATCTTATGGTTGCTAGAGGGGCTTCTTGTGTGCCAGAGGTATTGCGTGGATCTTTGGTGTTTCTTGATGGGTATGTTGTCGATAGGAGGTTCATAGTTGTTGATCTAGGTTTGTATTACATTAAGCCTTGCTTCGTGGCTTGTTGGAGTTGGCATGGTGCATTTTGATGTCATTATGGGGATGGAATGGTTGCATGTGTGTTGTGTATTCATGGGTAGTAGGACCCGTAGAGTTAGACCCCGATTACCTAATGAACCCATCTTTAAAAGGAAGGTTGTCAAGAGATAGTATGGACGGTAGGTTCACTTCATGTCTTAAGGTACGACTAGGTCATAAGGGATTGCGTTTGTCATTTTGTGAGAAATGGAGGTGTAGAACCTAAGTTGTTCTGTTATTGAGTTGGTGGTGGTGGTAGATGAGGCTTTGAATTTCCCTTTCCAATATTTTGAAATTGGGGTAGTGCCATTTGGTTTGGCTAGTGCCCCGGTTATGCTTACAAGTCTCATGAATAGGATCTTTTAGCCCCTACTCCAATAGGCTTATGGGGGTTTTGGTGATGATATGATGGTTTGTGTTCCCTAATGAGGTAGCGCATGTAAGTCTTTTGAGGGTAGTACAACAAAGTTTAGGGAAGAAGAAGGTTGGATGTTAAATAGGAGGAATGGGGATTTTGGTTGTAAGAGGTTGCCTTCCTAGGTCGTGTAATGTCGGGTGATGGTATTAAGGTGAACCCTAGAAATACGAAGGTGATTAGAGATTAGCCTAGACCTTGACTTCCTTAGGTTGGAAGCTTCTTGGGGCTTAGTGGGCTACTACCAGAGTTTGTGAATAAGTTCTCTTCTATTGTATCCCCTATGACTTAGTTGACCCTAAGTAAGGCCAATGTTGTGACCGAAGTTTTGAGTGGGGTGATTTGATAGGTCCGAGAGTTGATATGTCTTGTTTCATTCCTTGGTGCTAGCAGGATTCATATGTATGAGGGTTGATCCTTGATCCCTTCCATCGAGGAGACCCAAAACTATTTTCAAGAGAACCTAAATGAATTTTGCTTACTTTAATTTGGAGTTTTGAATATTATGATTCCTAGAATTCTATTGATGCATTGGTAGTGTTTATTTGATGATTTTAATGTGATTTAAACCATTATATGAGGATTTACTTTGAGTTTATGAAATTATAAGTATGCATGTCCCCCTTTTGAATTACTTATGCATGAGAGAGATTACACTATGGATCTAACTGTGGAATTAATTATGTTTTCACTTCAATCTCATATTATAAATATTGATTTTAGATTGAGTCTCAATTACCCATGTCATTCCGTCATTAATCATAGCACATGCATTCATGTACATGGATAAATTTGAGAAATTGTTATCTGTTAAGCCCAAATTCATTTATGGTATGAATTTGACAAAATGTTGGTTATGAAAATATTGTTATCACACATATGTCTTCGGTTTGTTGGCTCATTGAGCATTTGGGATGCTTGCACCATTTTGTGTATGACTGGGCTATTCTTATGCATGAACATTATGACTATAAAATTATGATTTTGGCATTTGAGCCTAAGTATATATTATTATGAATGGTGTTTGGCTTTTAAGCCCAATTGTACATTGAAATGATTTGGAAAGAAAAATGACTATTGCCTCTTTGAAAGTATGTATATGTATGTTATAAGTATTCTTGTGGGATGACGACTTAGCACCGATGGATTGAGAGGGGGGGTTCGATAAGGGTTGCCTCATATTCTTGTTGCATAGAGCCTTGTCTTGTGATCTTGGTTGAACTTAGCTTGATGGGTTGGAGGTCTTGTGGTAGTCTGGGCTACTTGCATAGCATGCTTCCAATGAGTGTAAAACCCGTATGGTTGTAATATGATGGTTCAGGATGGTCGATCTATTTGGCCAACTACTATGAGGTAGTCACTTTCCTAAGGTTGATTTCAGGTTCGGGTTTTGTTCTCAAGTGTGGAGGGGGGGGTAGATGATACCCCTAGGTAAACTTTTGAACTAGGAATGAGCATTTTGATTATTGGTGGGGTTGTTAGGTGGGCTTGTGCACCAGTTGTGTCTATTGGTTTTCATGAATAGGGTCTTAAAACCCTACCTTGGTATGTTTGTGATGGTCTCTAATGATGAGGTATTAATTTGTTTAGAGCTTGTGAATCATTTGGGGGTAGTGTTGCAAGCCTTGGGGAATGAGAGGTTGTCTGGTAAATGTGATAGGTGTGCATTGTGGATAGCAAGAAGGTGGTTTTACAATTCTTAAGGATTAGGAAATGAGTGTGCGTCATTTTTCCCTAGTAAAGCTAATGTTGCGGTCGGTGCTCTAGGTAGCCTAGCATGTGTTGTTGAGGTGGCAAGGAGGAGACTAGTGGGATCCATCGGTTGGTTAGGTTGGAAGTTAGGTTAAGGAAAGTTGAGCATGGTGGTGTAGCATTCTTGATGGTTCCAAATCTTCCTTGGTTAAGAGGTCTAGATTAAGCAAGGCCTTGATTTCGCCTTATTAGAGTTGGGAGTTTTGGGTGGAAACATGGTAGAGTAGAGTTAGTCTCCTAAGGGGGAGATGGTAGTTCGTGAAGACAAGTGGAATAGGTGTGTTTAAGGTTGACAAATGATCTTATTGTCGTGAGACCTTTTAGAGTGTAGAGGAAGTTGGTAAGGTTGCATGTGGATGGGATTTGCCAAGGGATATGATTATGGTTTGTTTGGTTCTTCATGTTTCTAGGTTGAGGAAATGTGTTGGTGGCCCTAGTGCTATGAAACTCTTTGAGATGGTAGGTGATGTGGAGGATAAGTTGACTTGAAAAAGGTCTCAGTGGAGGTGTTGGATAGATGAGTGGAGAAGTTGATTAATGAGGATGTGGTGTTCATTAAGGCTCTCTTGAAAGGATCATCAAGTCAAAGGTGTCTCCAAGGAAGCGAAAGCGGTCTCATGGGAGCGATAGTCATACTCTACTCACTCTAATCAAGCCTAAGATAATGACACAGTTCTTCATGTTGTTCCAAGTATTATGTTTCAGCCCCTACGTCATTCATATGCATTCATGTTTTAATTGGTAAGTTTATGATGATTTTACACTTATGTTGAGATTTTGAAAATGGTATTTTAAGTATAATGTTGCATTCTTGTTGGGGGCTGATTTGTTTATGATCACTCTTGTCTTGTACGTCTCTTTTACATTCTGGAACGAATGTTCTCAAGAGGGTGATATTGTAATGACCCCAAAAAGTGCCCGAAAAATGTGCCTCGGAACGCCCAAAATTTTTAATTCCATATGTCTAAAAATCCATGCATGATATCAAAAAACCAACTTCATATTCTTGTTCAGGGGGTCAAAATTAGGTGGAGAGGGGTCTAAACCCGATTTTAAAGCAGTCGAACCACAATTTCAATTTTCGAAAATTTTGGTTTCTAGACATGATCCGTGACAGCACCACGACGCGCAACTATCACGACATGTGTTAGTTTGGCCTCCACGATAGGTCCACGTCGCGGACATGTGTATTTTGTTGTTAGTGATTTTTATCTCGGTCCAAGGCTTTTGGGTCTTGGGCCTAAGTGTTTCCAAACGTATTTTTACACTTACATTTATTTCACCCTCATATCATCCAAAGACATTCCCCAATGACCTCTCAAACCCTTAGACTCATACTTTACCCTAAATTCAAGTCCCAAAACTCAAGATCAATCTTAAGGATTTCTTCAAGGTTCTTCTTCAAACTTCAAGTCTCCATTTCCAATCTTGACCAAGTTCACCTCCAAGCTAAGGTATGTGGGTTTCTTTTATGGGTTCCTTTCACTCATGATACCCAAGCCTCCTTTTACTCAAATTGCATGATTTAAAGTTGATTTACAAATGGGTCTCGCATATTATGAAATCCAGTGCACCCTATGTTAAAACTATATAAAGTTGTGACTGTTTTGCTATATTTTGAGCTATATATCTTGGATCTATTGTGAGATTTGATGAGGGGTATATATGTCTTGAGGGTGTTGCAAGGTTTTTATTGATGGTTTTACAATGGATGTTCTTGCATGATTTCATCTCTAAATTGCATGGTTTTATACTACCATTTCACACCCTCAAAGTGTTTGATAAAACGACTGGATATGGTTTCTTGAAGAATTAAAGGTTCAAAGCATGAGATATGATATGAATGATGTTATTATGATGAAATGAGCTTATGTATATGATATATTCTATATAAAGTGTTGCATTAGACAATATGCGATTTGGGAGGACATGAGCGTAGGTGACCATGTTGGGGGTTTATACTCATCAACCATGCGAGGGTTTTATATTTCGTCACCGTGTTGGTAAGGTGTGATTACCATCAACCATGTGAGGGGTTTATACCACACAACAACCAAGGGATTTATATCTCAAATATCTTGCTTGGTCTCTTCTACACATATGATATCCTATATGAGCATGAGCTACTTAAACATATTTTACTTAAGCATTGATCGTACATATCATATTCTATATTATGCCTATTGTTTAATATTATGCATTTTGATTATGATGTTTATCTATTGTTGCATTCCATCCTACATACTTAGTACATTCGAACGTACTAACGCATACTCTATGCCTACATGATGTCACGATGTAGAAACCGATGCCCAAGTTGATCATCCTCCTCTACGTGGCTAGTTAGATGCTATTCAAGCTAGTTGGTGAGTTCTCCACTTCGGGGACCGTAGTATATGTTTCACTTATTATGTATCGAACACTCTTCTTTACTTTCTATTAATACTATGAGGGTGAGCCCAGTTGCTTTGTCTTGGCCCTCGCTCTTATCTATGTAGTAGAGGTGTTGTTGGACATACAATGTATCTATAATATGAGCCTTGACTCAAGTCCCTTGATTATGATGTTGTGCAAGCTTTCCCCTTAGTCCCGTTGCCCCTATTTCTACTCTTTTATGTCATTAAATGCTTCTACGACCAATGATCTGTAACGACAATTTAACAGGTTGTTTGGCGACCCTTTAAGCTTCCCATTCACTGTGTCACGTCTAGGCCCTACTTTGGGTCGTGATAGAAATTGCAGTTGTAGTAGTGGCAGCAGCCGTCGAATCCTCAGCATGTGGCTCTAGAATGATTGTCTCAGGCATGGGAGGTTGTGTCCACTGTAGTGCCACCATATTATCATCAGCCTTGAACAGACTAGGATCAATGGTATTGAGGGCCACGTCCATGGGGTCTAGATGAAATGATACCTCTACATTCTCTTTGATGCAGAGTTTATAAATAGCACCAAAAATGGCATGCACGTGTTCCTCCTGAGTGCCGACTCATGTATCTGCTCTGCTATGAGTGGGGTCCAATCAATGTCATAGCCAACTAAGATGTTGACCAATAGAACTGTTCGCTCCAACGTAATAACATTATCTATGAAAGTGGGTTAGATGTGAGACCTGATAATAGCCCACCAAACCTTGGCGATAAAAGAGAAGGAAGACTTCACGATCGGCTCTGTATCTGTCGTGACCCATATAGGCCCCGGACCATCTCAACTATCTAATTTGCAACCCATCTTAAGAGCTTTGTCCACTGGTCCACACTCTTAGAAATAACAACCTGTCTAATCTACCTAATCCACCAATCAAACTTAGTTGTAGACTCAGGTGCTCTATATTTATGACTAACCTACATGCGGCGGATCATCTCCTCCGAGATGTCAACCTGCCTACCACTAACCAATACCTCTCTCAATCTAGGCTGATCGAGAGCCTATATCCCCTTGGGAAGGTCCTGTAGGATGGTCGTTGCATAAGCTACATAAAATTTCAGCACTATGAGCGGGGAGTATTTGCCCAGTTTCTCCGTCAACCATCTGGACCCATGTCGTCTTATCTCGGCCTCTAGTGCTGGGACATGGCTCAGGCTTGTATTCACCAACCGAGGCTCCTCGTAGAATGATCAAATAGGTTTACCCTGTCCTTTGGATCTATCCCATCATCAAAAATCTTCTTCATACCTTCTACACCCCTGAAACGACCCCAAAAAGTGTCTGAAAATGTGCCTCGGAAGTATGCCAAATTGTAATTTCCATATATCTCAAAATCCTTGTATCATATCAAAAATCTAACTTCGTATTCTCATTTAGGGGGTCAAATTAAGTAGAAATTGGGTCTAGCCCCAATTTTAGAGCAAACGAATTACAAATTTCATTTTTCCAAAAATCAAATTCCATAAAAAGGTTTTCATGCCCGTGGCGCGCTGCGCCATAGTACCTTTTGTTGGCAGTTTTTCAAGTCCGGTCCAAGGCTATTGAGTCTTGGGCCTAAGTATTCTCAAACATGAGAATACCTATACTTAGCCATATTTCACCCTTATATCATTCAAAACATCCCCAATACTCATTCAAATCTTTGCCAAATATTTTACTCCAAAACTCAAGTCTCAAAAATCATCCGGATCTCAAGGTTCCCATTCAAGCTTCAAGCCTCTATCTCCAATCTTCATCAAGCTATTCTCCAAAGCTAAGGTATGTGAGTTTCTTTCATGGGTTCCAAAACCCATGATACCCAAGCTTTCTTTTACTCTAAATTGCATGATTTAAAGTTGATTTACTCATGGGTCTTATGTATTATGAATTTCACTGCACACTATGTTGGGGTTTCATGAAATTGTGACTGTTTTAGCATGTTTGGAGTTATGAATCTAAGATCTATTGTGGGATTTGATGAAGGGTTTTAATGTATATTTCTTGAGGGTGTTACGAAGTATCTATTGATAGTTTCAAAGTGAACTTTATTGAATGATTTAACTCTTGAATTTGCATGGTTTTACACTAGCACTACACACCCGCCAACTATTTGATAAAATGTCCGGTTATGATTACTTGAGGAATTGAAGGTTCAATGCATGTCTTATGATATGAATGACTATATGATGATGAAAGGAAAGTATGTATATGATGATGAACGAAATGTACGCATATGATATTATCTCTATAGTGTTGGGGAATATCAAGCCTCACTCAGGAGATTGTAGGCTCGGGTAACCTTGTTGAGGGGTTTATACCTCCATCACCTCACTCGGGAGGTGGTAGGCCTGTGCAAACTTGTCGAGGGGTTTGTACCTTGATAACCTTGTTGGGTGCTTGTACTCCATCAACCTTGTTTGGAGGTTTGTACCTCATCAATCTCATGAAGGTATTTGTATGCGCTTCGCCTCTCCAAGGGGGTGGTAGGCCCTGGATTGCTCTAAAGTGGTCACTCCTTACATATGTATTATGTTCTATATAAGCATGAATCTACTTCAAGTATCATTCATACATGCCATATTGCTATATATCTAATTATTGCCTATGATATGCATTTTGATTATGCTTTTTATCACTTTTTGCATTTCATAGTACGTACATTCAAATATACTAATGCATACTCTATGCCTACATGATATCACCATATAGGGACTGAAGCCTCACTTGAGTATCTTCATCCACGTGGCTAGTATGCTTCCACTCAAGCTTGTTAGTGAGTCCTCCATTTTGGGTATGTTTCTTATGATCTCTTATTGTGTTCTGGAACTACCTTTCTTTTATGTAAAAGTTGACAATGAGGGTGAGCTCGGTTGCTTGTCTTGGACCCCGCTCTTATATATGTATTAGAGGTGTTGTTAGACAAGTCATGTGTAATGTTATGAGCTTTGGATCTCTCTTGACTCTTGTTGTTATGATATGAATGAGGTCCTTAGCCCTGGTTATCCCTATTTTACTCTCTTGTTGCTATTTTATTGCTTTTGCGACCAAGGATGTGTAATGATGTGCTAAGAGGCTTGCTTGAGGTCCCTTTGGGTTCTCCTTGCGCCATGTCATATCTAGGCTGTAGGATTGGGTCATGACAACCCCATCTATGATAATGTGGATCCATAGGAGAAATAGATGGAGTGATAGCGGCCTCGACATCTACTCTCTCCTGAGGTGCCGCATCTGAATCTGAATCTGAACCAGAAGGAGTCATCTGCATTGAACTATCCCCTCGGATCCATTACCATGTCCCTTCTCATCAGACTGGGAGGAACCAACATCTTGAACATGGGTCTGGGCAGCTTGTGCAACAACTGTCTAGTCTGAGGCACCTGTGGCTCAGGGTCAATCCAGACGTTGTGGATCTCGTTTGATCCACCTGACTGCCATCCACAATTCTAGTATTCACAACTTTTCACAACCCTTTTTACTATACATTTAGTTATGGGGGTGATATTACCTGAAAATAGCACAAACAAGACAATGATCAGCCCCAAAACACCTCAATGTAATAAAACAAAAGAAAGAGAAAAACACAGGAAAATCAACACTGAATAAGTTGTAGGTGGCACGTATGAGACCCTGGTACGACTCGTAGTGGAGACTACGAGCTATACTGTGGTCTAGTAGTCCACAGGTGCATAACAAATTTGAACAATAAATCTAGGCACGAGACGTAGTGACGACTTATAGCCTTGACTACGGGTCATAGAAAGGTCTCGTACAAAGTTGCAGTTTACAAAATTGTACACAGCCTTAGGTCCCCGACACCCCACTACAGTTTGTAGAGGGGACTACAACCTGTAGGTGGGTCTTGTGTGGTAAGTGTTCAAGGTCCTTAGGTCACTTTTATTACCTACGAGAGGCAACTTTGACTCGTACACCCTTCTACGAATCATAGGAGACTCTCGTAGTAGGGAATAATAGGTACCTGAAGTACCTATCATTTCACCACACAAACTTCCAACACCAATTCAACTTAGAATTAAAGAGCATCGAAGCAAACCTATTTCATCTATAAGTCAACCACAAATTACCCGAACCCTCAACATGGTTGCCCTACTAATTTATCCCATCAATCATAGTTTCAACGGTCATTGCACATTCAAATGCAATTTCCCTAACTCACTCATGCATATTTGTCAAATAACTATTTCCAAATAACAAAAAGTTCAATCAAACACACACATAAAGTTTCATTGCTGCACAAACGATTTAAACTTTATTGACCCAACAAATTCAACAACAATGCCCCAATCATAATTTTGTCATGCTACTAATGTTTTACGAATTAATGAACAATCACAATCCAATCTTAAGCACTTAATCAACAATACATAGCATAGCATGATCACAAATTGTAACAACAAGGAAAATTTATATTACTAGGGTTAATTTCAATGAATACTATTCGATAATTTCCCTAACTCCGTCTCAATGGCATCATATCTCACAATCAATAATCTTGGCAACAATTTCAATCATAAACTCATTCAAAAGATTCAAAGTAAATTACAATTCGAGCATTAAAATTAAGCAAGAAGCATACCATAGGAGATGATGTACTACACTAAGAAAAACAAGAATAAAAATGGAAGAAAAACCCTAGCCGGAGTAGACTCGCCTGAACAGTGGTTGGGGAAAATTGAGTGGGAAATAGGCCTAACCCCGATTTTAGAGCAACCGTATCAAATTTTAAAAATTGGACAATGCGATTTCCAGAGAGTAGTGTGCCCCCCTGGCACGACACGGCCAGGGCGCGCCCCTGTTTGCCCAGTTACTTTTAGTTCGGTCCAAAACTTTTGAGTCTTGGTCCTAAGTCTTCCCATGTGTGAAAAAACCTATACTAGTCATATTTCAACACTATATCATACTAGACATTCCCCAATATTCTCTCAAGCACTTAGACAAATATTTCACCCAAAATTCAAGTGCTAAATATCTTTCCGGATCATAAGTAAACCACTCAAGCTTTAAGTCTCCATTCCAATCTTCATCAAGAAATTCTCCAAAGTCAAGGTATGTGGGTTTCAACCATTGGATCCTTTCACCCATGGTGCCCAAGCTTCCTTTTTACCTAAATTACATGTTTCCAAGTTGATTTTAATTATGGGTCTTCTATAATGAATTTGACTATGAACTATTGGGGTTTTGTAAAAGTGTAACTGTTTATGAATGTTTTGAGCTATGAATCTATGATTTATGATGAGTTTTGATGAGGGTTTTTAATGCATTTTGCAAGGTTTTATTACCAAGTATTGGTGGGTTGATTTACTTCAAGATTTCTTGCATGATATCACTCTTTAATTGCATGGTTTTGCACTAGCATTACGCACCCATCAAGTGTTTGATAAAATGCCTGATTTAGGGTTCTTGAGCTATTGATGATCTATTGCATGGCGTATGACTTGAATGCCTTTATGATGATGAAAGGAAGGTGTATATGTCTATAGTTTCACAAGTTAACCACACCTAGTTATGGGGGTGCTAGACCTCGATCACGATGGATGGCAGGGTGTAATCACCACCAACCAATTGAGGGGTCGATACCTCAATCGCATGTATGGCGGGGTGTAGCCACCATCAACCAATTGAGGGGTTGATACCTCAATCACCATGAATGGTGGGTTGTAACCACCATCAACCAATTGAGGGGTTGATACCGCAATCACCATGGATGGTGGGGTGTAACCACCTTCAACCAATTGAGGGGTTGATACCTTAATCACCATAGATGGTAGGGTGTGACAATCCATCATAATGTTGCTCTCTTACTACAGATGTAATATGTTCTATATAAGCATGTTTTACCTCAAGTATCATTCATGCATGCCATATTGCTATATTTTCATTCATTGCCTTATTATCCATTTTGATTATGTTGCCTATCTATTGTAGCATTGCATCCTACATACTTAGTACATTCAAACGTACTAACACATACTCTATGTCTGCATGACGTTACCATGTAGGAACTGGAGCACCATTTGATCATCCATCCTCCTCCTCCACGTGGCTAGTGCGATATCACTCATAGCAAGTTGGTGAGTCCTCAACTTCGAGTTCATACTTCTCTTCATTTATGCTATGTATAGACTACCTTTTCTTTATTGTATGCTTAATTATAAAAGGGTGAGCCCAGTTATTTTTCTTGGCCCCCGCTAAGTTCTATGTTTAGAGGTGTTGTTAGAAAAGTTATGTAATGATGTTATACGCTTGACTCCCTTTGACTCTTTGATGTTTTGTGATGAAGGATGTCCCTTAGCCCCGTATCCCCTCTTTACTATCTCTCATAGTTGTTTTATTGCTTCTGCGACCAAGGATGTGTAAGAGGCTTGATTGGGGTTCCTTCGGGTTCCCTCATTCGCCATGTCAAGTCTAGGCCCTAGGCTTGGGTTGTGACACAAAAGCTCTTGGCTCACCGCGCACTTTTTCATCACCAAATCCTTCATATAGTTAGCATATCCAGACATATTCTCCAATGCTTCAATGAGGGGAATGTTGATGGACAATTGTTTCAACAGTAGAGGAAGTGCTTTTGTAGAAAAGGAGGATGAGATCTTGGGATAATCTTGTTCTTTTCTTGCTCCATCACCACTTCACCTCTCACCCCATTGTTAGTCAATCCTTCTTTCTCAACCTCAACTTTGTCTCAACACTCTTTTCATGATCCTCATCAACAACCACCGACATTAGAGGGTCAATGGTACTTTTTCCACTTCTTGTCATTACCACCATGCAATATCCCTCATTCTTAGAGTTTTGAACTGTATTTCTCGGCAAGGTACGCTTTTGGCTTTGGTTTAATTGGAAAGACACTTGACCAAATTGTTGTTCGAGTTGCTTGATGGCTACTGAATGAGATTCTATCTTTTTGTTGATATTTGAATATCCTATTTCATCCCTTTCGAAGTATCATCTTGGTTCTCCGCTTTCTTCAACAATTTGTCAAAAATTTCTTCGATCCTTGAATTGCTAAAACCGACATCACAATTATGAGGAAGCACATAAGAACCATTTCTATTCCCGTCTCTTCGGCCCTACTCAACTTTTGGCACCCTATATCTCTCAAAATAACAACCACAGTTATCTCTATATGCGCCCTCTTGGTTGTAGTTCTGACCTTGATTTTCAGAACCTTGATGTCACTAGTCCGAATTGGACCCTTGGGTGTTGTTCAAAGAACCCACCACTTGATCTCTAACAAAGCAAGCATCTTCATCAAAGTATGACTCACCATACGTGGATGCTCTTGGAGGTTGGTGGACAACCACGTGAACACTTTCTTGAGTTTGTTTCACCAACAAGTCCACACTCGTACGGGGTTGAGCAAGTTGTTGCATAATCTCATCATTGATTTTTGTTTGCTCCAAATTAACACTCACCGCACATGAGCTCCTTTTAGTAGCTCTTTTCCTTTGGTCCCATGCTCTATTGGTCTTAACTACTTGCTCCATCCTTTTCGTTATCCTTGTGAACGGTTGATCTAAGAACATGCTTCCCAAGATGGTTTCGGCACATGCTTGACTATTCTCATCAAGAGCTCGATAGAAAATTTCCACTAAGGCATCATAAAATATCTTATGGTCAGGAACCATTATCAAACATTTGGTGAACCTCTCCCTCATTGTGCTAATAGAATCACCCGACAATTGCTCAAAGTTATTGATTTGGTCCTTATTTTTGAGCTTTTTGGACCTTCAAAAGTATCTCTCTAAGAACGATCTTTGTAATTATACCAAAAACTGGTGATTTATCTCTGTGGGAGTTCTGACAACCATATTGCTACATTATCGGTAAGAGATAGTGGGAACACAATTAACCTAAAAGCATCCATAGATTGATTCTATGTACCCATCACACTCTTACACACAAAAGCAATATTATGTAGATGACTATGAGGAACCTTGGTAGGTAACCCTGAAAACAAACCATGATTCTGAAGCATTTTGAGTAATCCGCTTGACACTATAAACTTAGTGTCGGCCGGTAGTGGTGGCAAAACAATAGCACCTGTAATGTCCATGGCCATAGGATTCAACCGATACTGATTCCAACCATATGAATTTTCATTGAAATCTCTATGATGTAGCCTATTTTACCTTGGTGGTGGATTGTCTTCTCTACCCACATCATCATCATTACGATCCATGGCTTCATCAACCGCAATATCCACGTTTGCTTGGGCCATTCTCCTTGCAACACATTAGATCTCAAGATTAATTGGAGCTAAGGTCCGCCTTGGCTCCTTGTATTGGGCATACACCTAGTATACCCTGCAAAGGAAACTAAACAACAACAAAAAAAAGTAAAATACAAGAGAATTAAGAAATAAACACTTGAATTAACTACTAGTGAAATCAAGTCAAAACCTCATCGTATTCCTGGCAACGGTGCCATTAATTTTGATCATGCTCAAACAGTACCTCTCATTTTGAGGACAAAGCAATCGTTGTCATATATAAAATCTAACCATAGGTTAGGGTTAAATACCAAGGGAATACGGGGCTTTGCCGATTGATTCACCAATAGTGAATTTAAGCATCAAATAACTCCATTCTCAAGAAGGGGGTACAATTGTTGGTAGTAAATAAAATTATACTAATAAAACATACAGACAATGAAATTTGAATAGAAACATGGGAAATTGTGTTCCCCATAATTCATTAACTCAAACACCCCGGATAACACAACCTTAATTAGGCATTGCATTCAGGACGGTAACTTAAGTTCTTCCAACCATTGGGCAAAGGCGAAGGTTGAATTTCACTATGGTGCTTACCCGGCTACCATAGTGTGCAAACCTTACTATTACCTATTGTCCCAGTCACCTCTCCTTGGTTGTGTTTTGTTAATTAGACGAGAACATATCAATCGAATTTGTTCACTCATTTCCTTTTCCTATTCATTACTACCTTGATCGGGATCATGACACTAGGCGGGGTTTGATATTGGTCACCATTAAACAAGCAGCAAAATGAAGGAAAATGGATAGTATATGGAAATACTCAACTCAAGAAATGCAAATAATTTGGGTTATTAAGCTAGCTATTCATGGTTCCCACAACCCCAAGTTATGGGTTTAACCACTCATAGCTTGTGCACACAAATCAACAATGAAACAAGAAGACATAGAAGATTTCTTACCCAAGCAAGTTGAAGAACAATAAAATCCTTTTTGAAATTAGAATCACAAGCTTCAATGTTGAAGTTAATCCACAAGTGAATCTAAATCCCCAAATTTGAGTCCCAAAGTAAACCCTAAAAATTCTCTCTAAAACCCTCTCTACAAACTACTATGATATGAACAATGTTCTAAGAATAATGAAAATCTCCCCACAAAAAAATTCTCCTAAAACCCTAACTTATACTATTTCTACTGTTTACAAAAAGGTCCTTCAAATAATTAGAAAATCTAGTCGAATTCTGCTACGGCTTATAGCTACAACTCGTAGGGTGACCTATGAATCGTAGTCGAGCTTTCGTGGTATGCACTTGGCATTTTGGACTTCACTTCTACGATCACCTCTAATAGTCGTTGTCTGATCTACAATTTGTAGTGCCTTCTCATAGTCCACTCTTGCATTTCTTGCTCCAATTTTAATCAACACTGTTTAATTGCTACGAGGCCCCTTCTACGAGTCGTAGAGAGGACTACGACTCGACCTTGAGCTCGTACGGCTAAACTTCAAACTTTCAGACATTATTTATGAACACTGTTAATTGCTATGGACAACCCCTACGACTTGGATCTTCGGCTACGACTCGTAGTGTGGCTCGTAGTTCTTCAAAATCAACAATATCTGCAATTTTTTCTAAAATCAAGTCAACTTGTATTTCTGCAAACATAGACACAAAAACACATAAAAATCATAAAATGTTGCATTGAGAACACATTTTCATCAAGGTAACGATAGCAAATCTTTACCAAGGCATCGTCAATAGTTTTGTGGTTTGGGATGCTTCTCAAACACTTTGTAAACCTCTCCGATGTTGTACTGATTGAATCCCCCGGCAATTGCTCAAAGTTTTTGATTTGATCATTTAATTTGAGCTTCTTTAATCTCGGGAAGTACCTTTCCAAAAAGGCCTTCTGTAAATCTGCCCAACTGGTGATTGATCTTTGTGGGAGTTCCGATTGCCATACCACTGCATTACCAGTAAGAGAGAGAGGGAACACACGCAATCCAACAACATCTATTAAAAGATTTTGCATCCCTGTCATGCTCTTGCACATAAAAGCTACATTATGCAAATGGCTATGAGGATCCTCGGAAGGTAGACCCGCGAACAAACCACGATTCTGAAGCAATCAACTTGATACCGTGAACTTAGTGTAGGTCGATAATGGTGGCAACACTACAGCTCCAATCACATCCATGGCCTTGGGATTCAATTGATACTGATTCCATCCATAAGCAGTCATTGAAATCCCTAGGTTGTGGCCTGTTCTCCAATGGTGGTGGATTGTCATCCCTATCTCAACATCATCATTCTGATTCATAGCTTCATTCAACATGATATTACAATTCGCTTGAGACATTCTCCTTGTAACCCATTGGATCTCTAAATCAATTGGAGATAAGGGAATGCCTTGACTCCTGGTATTGGCCATACACACATAGTATACCCTGCAAAGAAACTAAAATAACAAAAACAAAAACAAGAGTAAAAGAGAACTAAAAAATTAACACTTGAATTGTTTTACTAGTGAATCCGAATCAAAGTATCGTTGTATTCCCCTGAAACAGCGGCATTTTTCTTCATGAACGCTCAAGATACGCTTTTATTTAAAGGTCAAAGTGATCATCAGAGTAAAAAACCCAAACAAGGTTAGGGTTGAATCCCAAAAGGAATAAGAAACTTTTGCAACTTGGTTCACCAATAATCAATTCAAACATCGACTACTTGATTCTCTTAAAAGGGGGTTGCAATGATTGTTACAAAATTAAACTAAGTTAATAAAATAGACAGGCAATCAACTTAGAGAGTAACTTGGGTAATTGTGTTCCCCAAGATTCACTAACTTAATCTGCCCGAATAGTACATCTCTCAATTAGAACATTGCATGCAGGACGGTAATTTAGGTTCTTCCGACCCTCTTCTGAAGGTGAAGGTCGAATTTCACTATGGCACTTGGCCGGTCTCCATAGCATGCCAAAATAACCATTACCCATTGTCCCAGTAAACCTATCCCTGGCCAGGTTCTGTTGGTTAGACGAGAACACATCATCAAATTCTATTTATCATTTCCTTTTCCTATTCATCACCTACCTGGATTGATTGAGGCACTAGGCGACATCTAATGTTGGCCACCATTAGACAATAAGCAAAATGAAGAGAAATGGCTAATACATGCAAGTACCCAACTCAAGAATTGTAAATAATCTGGGTTTTCTAAGTTAAATTCTCATGGTTCCCACAACCACAAGTTGTGGGTTTAGCTACTCATAGCTTGGGCAAATGCATAAACAATGAATATTGAAGACATAGTTAAGCACTTAGGCAAAGAGATTGAAGAACAATAAAACCCACTTTGTATTAACAATCATAATCTTCAAAGAAATAATGAATCCACAAGTGAATTAATATCCAAAGTTTTGTCTCCAAAGATAAACCCTACAACTTTCTCTAAAATTTCGTGCTCTATGTAATTTGTGTGTAAAAACTTGCTTAAACCCTAAAATATACTATATATAGTATTTAAAAACAAGTCTCTTAGTTAATTAGAAAATCTGGTTGGCGCTTGATACGAGTCGTAGCTATGACTCGTAACTCAGGTTATGAGCCATAATCGGGCTTTCGTGGTTAGCCTCTTCAATTTTGGACATTGCTAATACGAAACATCATTATGAGTTATAGTCTGTTCTATGCCTCATATTAACCTCTCGTATTCTTCAGTTGTACTTCTTAGTCCAAGTTCAATTAACACTGGAAATCACTACGAAACATCCCCTTTACAACTCGTATAGGGTAGTACGGGTCGAAGCTGGGTCTCGTGAGGTTTCCCTTCCAGCTATCATATCTTGGACTTTAAGCATTGAAAATCTCTACGGGCCGCCTCTACGATTCATAGACTAACCTACGACTCATAGAAGGTCTCGCATGTCCTAAAAAATCAGCAAAACCTGTAACTTTTTCCAAAATTTTATCAACCTGCTTTTCCTACAAAAACAAACATAACACATAAAAATCATAAAAGTCGTATTGAGAACACACAAAATCCTAAGTTTTAGGCATCAACTGTGTTGTATTTTGACAGTACATTATAGCCTAAGAAGAGAAGGAACTTGTTATTATGAAGAAGGATCCTTGAAATTTGAGCCCTTTTTGCCTTGTTCTTGGAGAGAACGATTGTCTTAGGATTTTTGAGAAAGTGGAATAATAAAAAAAGGGAATCTTAGGGCTTTAAGGTTTGCTTAGGGCTCTATAGGGTCATAAAATGACATAGTTTAGATCTAAGATTTACTAAAGGATAAAAATACCCTTCATTGAAACTACCAGACACAAACTATAACACCTCAATTATGAGCCATGGATTGAACCACCAGTTGTGGTTCAAGTTTTCTTGTTCTTTTTTTCCAATCTTCAGAAACTGGTTACCAACCCTTCAAAACACAAAACCATATCCACGGGACATACACTAATCTACAGGTCGTGGATGGCCTCATGAAATCCTTCAACACTTAGTAAACTTTTCACTTGCCTAGACCCTATTTACGAAGGCCAACCACAAACTATATAAAGGACTACGAGTCATTCTGTTGGTTATGATTTATCTTCCAAAAACTATAAATTTCCTTCATGTCTGGAAGTCACACCTATGCCTCTATCTATAGTCTGTATTTCCTTCCATGGGTCATAGATGGTCTTCGTTGATTATTTTCACATTTAGTAAAATTTTAACTTTCTGAGACCCTCATTTACGAGCCTAGTCTAGGACTCATGGTTTGAACCACAGGCTGTGAACTAGGCTCTTGAAATGAGTCCTAATGTCACAACCCAAGCCTAGGGCTTAGAAGTGAGACGACGAATGGGCAACCCAAAGGAATCCTAAACAAGCTTCTTTACTTCTCATTACATATCATCAGTTGTGGAAACATATAAAAGACATAAGAAGTAAGAATAGGGGCAATGCGACCAAGGAGAAAGGTTTCATAATATCATAATCAAGAGTCAAAGAGTCAAAGCTCATATCATAGATACATAACATGTGCAACAACACCTCTAATACATAGATAAAAGCGGGGAACAAGACAAGCAACTGGGCTTACCCTCATAGTCAAAATAGAACATAAAGAAGAATGTCTCAATACATAATAAGAGCAACATAGACTAAGGTCCCCGAAATAGAGGACTCACCAACAAGTTGGGTAGTACTGATCTAGACACATAGAGGAGGAGGATGATCAACTTGGGCACCGATTCCTACATGGTAATATCATGTAGGCAAGAGTATGCGTAGTACATTTGAATGTACTAAGTATGTAGGATACAATGCAACAAGAGATCGGCACCTAAATCAAAATGCATAACAATAGGCAATAGGCATAATATAACAATATGGCATGTATCATCAATGCATAAGTAAAACATGCTTAAGTAACTCACACTCATATAGGATATCATATGTGTAGAAGAGACCAAGCTAGATTTCCAAAGTACAAACCACTCACATGGTTGATGAGTACAAACACCCAACTCGGATATCAAGGTACAAACCCCTCAACAAGGTTATCCGGGCTCTTAGTCCCTCCGGATCGGACATGGCCTAATGATTATATCATATACATAAGTTTCTTTTATCATCATAACGTCAATCATATCTTACCTCGTGCTTTGGACCTTCAATTCCTCAAGAAACAACATCCAAACACTTTATCAAACACTTAGAGGTGTGTAATGCTAGTATAAAATCATGAAATATAGAGATGAAATCATGCAAGAAAATACATTGTAAAAACATTAATCAACACCTTGAAACACTCTCAAGCAATATACATTAAATCCCCTCATCAAATCTTACAATAGATCCAAGATTTATAGCTCAAAATATAGCAAAATAGTCACAACTTTACATAGCTTTAGCATAGTTCGTAGGCATGTTCTCACTAGTAAAATCAATTGTAAAATCAACTTTAAATCATATAAATTGAGTAAAAAGGAGGTTAGGACACAATGGGTGGAAGAACCTAATGGCTAAAACCTACATACCTTGACTTTGGAGATCCCTTGAAAAAGATTGGAATTGGAGACTTGAAGCTTGAATGAAATCCTTGATGAAATCCTTAAGATTGGTCTTGAGTGTTGGTACATGAATTTAGGGTGAAAAATGAGTCTAAGTGTCTGAGAGGATATTATGGAGTGTTAAGGATGATATGAGGATGAAATATGACTAAGTATAGGTAAAAACATGTTTGGGAACCCTTAGGCCCAAGACCTAATAGTCCTGGACCGAGATAGAAACCTAGACAAAAATTGTATAGGGAGCACGCTCTTGGCACATCGCGCCAGGGGCAAGGATCGTCTCTGGAAATCGCATTTTTGCGATTTTTTAATTTTACTACGATTGCTCTTAAATCGGGGTTAGACCCTTTCCCCCCTAATTTTGTCCCCCTGAACAAGAATATGAAGTCGGAGTTTTGATATCACGCATGGATTTTGAGATATATGAAATTTAAAATTTCAGGCACTTCCGAGGCACATTTTCTGGCACTTTTTGGGGTCGTTTCAATATATCCCCTCGAGAACATTCATCCCCGAATGTAAAAGGAGACATAAAAGATAAGAGCAATCATGAACAAATCAGTGCCAACAAGAATGCAACATTACATTTATACACCATTTTCAAAACCTCAACATAAGTGTAGAATCATCATAAATTTGTCAACTTAATCATGACATAGGGGCTGAAACATAAGACTTGAAATCACATAGAGGGATTAGAGTTAATACCTTAGGCTTGAGTGGAGTGGAAGAGATAAGGATACCGCTTTTGCATATCCGCGTCGGCCTTCCATATAGCACCTTTGACTTGTTGGTTCCTCCAAAGGACCTTAACAGATGCTACCTCCTTGTTCCTCAATCTCTTCACTTGCCTATCTAAAATCTGAACCGGAACCTCCTCATAAGTCAAGTTATCCTCAACAATACCCACAACATCAAGAGGCACAATAGCATTAGGATCACCAACAAATTTCGTCAACATAGAGACATGGAATACCGGATGAAACAAATACATTTCACTAGGCAACTTCAACTCATAAGCTACCATGCCAAATCCCTTTACCAAAACGGACTACACCTTTCATTGGAGAAACTTTTAAATAGACCCAATCACCCACTTTGAATTCAAGGTCTCTTCTTCTCACATCGACATAGGATTTTTGACGACTTTGGGCTGTTTTCAACCTTCCCCTAATCATCCTAACCTTCTTAAGAGACTCCATAACCAGATTCGGTTCCAATAAAGCCACCTCTCCGACCTTAAACCAACCAACTGGTGATCTACAATATTTCCCATAAAAAGCCTCAAAAGGAGCCATACCGATGCTAGAGAGATAACTATTGTTATATGCAAATTCAATCAAAGGAAGGTGGTCATCCCAACTACCCCTAAGTTCCAAGACACAAGCCCTTAAGTATACCCTCAATTGTTTGAATGGTTCATTCGGCCTTCCCATCCGTTTGAGGGTGAAAGGTCATACTAAGGTGAAGTTTTGTACCAAGACCCCTTTGAAAAGACCTCTAAAAGTGTGAAGTGAATTGTGCACCAAGATCTGATATGATGGACAAAGGAACCCAATGTAACCTCACTAACTCCTGGATGTACAACCTTGCATACTCTTCAGCCCCATAGGTAGTCTTAACCGGTAGAAAGTGAGCCGATTTCATCATCCTATCAACCACCACCCATATAGAATCAAAACCTTTCCTAGTCTTGGGAAACCCAACCACAAAATCCATATTAATCACCTCCTACTTCCAAGTAGGAGTCTGTATGTCTTGGGTTAGACCACCTGGCCTTAGATACTCGACTTTGACTTGTTGACAACTATGACAACCGGAAACGAATTTGGCAATGTCCTCTTCATGCATCCCCACCAATACACATCCCTCAAGTCTCTATACATTTTGGTGGAACTAGGGTGGATAGAATAAGAAGAATTATGGGCCTCATCAAGGACCTTCTCCCTCAAACCATCAACACAGGGCACGCACAACCTCCTTTG
This sequence comes from Solanum medicagineum, assembly GCA_026153255.1. Lineage (NCBI taxonomy): Eukaryota > Viridiplantae > Streptophyta > Magnoliopsida > Solanales > Solanaceae > Solanum > Solanum medicagineum. Next base: position 1,564,267 of record JAPFFP010000012.1, on the reverse strand, counting down.
GCACTAAGGGCCCCATCTCCCCCAGGGAGAAAACCTCTACTTTGTCTCTTTCACCAAGGCCTTCAATTCAAGCAAGGAGGAGTCAATATCTTATTTTGCTACCACCTCATCAACCAATGAAGAATTAGACCCATCAAGAATAACAATACAATCACCCACTTCTTCCGACCTAACCCCCAATCTAGCCAATTGGTGCAACTCCCTAGCCATCTCCTTACCACTACCATCAACATGAGCTAGGCTACCCATGGACACCCGACTCAAAGCATCCACCACAACATTTACCTTACCGGGATGGTAATGCACACTCATGTCATAGTCTTTAAGAAGTTCTAACTATCTCCTTTTCCTCAAGTTGAGATCTTTTTGAGTGAAGATATATTGGAGGCTCTTATGATCGGTGAACATATCCATATGCACCCCATACAAGTAGTGACGCCAAATCTTTAATGTGAACACAACGGCGGGTAACTCTAGATCATGGTTAGGGTAGTTCCTTTCAGGTACCTTGAGTTGTCTAGAAGCATAAGCTATGACCTTACCATTTTACATCAAGACATAACCAAACAAACTCGGGAAGCATCGCAATACACCACAAATCCCTCAAGCCCATCTGATAGTGACAATATAGGAGCAGACATAAGCTTGTCTTTCAATGTTTGGAAGCTCCTCTCACACTCATCGGTTCACTCCAAACTTAACCTTCTTTTGAGTTAATTTTGTCATAAGGGAAGCAATGGAGGAGAACCCATTCACGAACCTTCAATAAACCTTCTAGGCTCAAGAATCTCCTAATATTCGATGGGGTCAATGGTCTAGGCCAATTTATAATCAATCAATTTTCTTAGGATCCACTTTAATACCATCCCCCGACACCACATGACCCAATAATGCAACCTCCTTCAACCAAAATTCACACTTTTCATATTTAGCATACAATCTCTCCTCCCTCATTTTTTTGCAACAGAACCCTCAAATGCCCCATATGCTCCTCCCTATGAATAGATCAATATATCATCAATGAAGACCACAACAAAGTAATCAAGGTAGGGTTTGAAGATCCTATTTATTAGGTCCATGAAGATGGCAATATCTAGTCCGGAAAGCCATCTTGGGAATATCACATTCCCTCACCCTCACTTGATGATACCTGGACAGAAGATCAGCCTTAGAGAAATAGCTAGTCCCATGCAATTGGTCAAACAACTCATTAATCCTTAGATAAAGATACCTATTCTCGATGGTGACCCTAATGAGTTACCGGTAGTCAATGCACATTCTAAGTGACCCATCCTTCTTCTTCACAAACAACATCGGAGCACCCCAAGGTGATTGGCTAGGTCTAATAAATCCCGTCTCCAACAAATCTTTCAATTGTTCCTTTAACTCCTTCAACTCACAGGGACCATACCGTAAGGGGGAATAGAGATAGGTTGGGTATCGGGGAGGAGATCTATACCAAAATCAATTTCCCTTTCAGGAGGAACACTGGGAAGGTCATTTGGAAAGACATCAAGAAACTCACTTACAACCAGAACCGACTCTATGGAAGGGAGTTTGGAACATTTTTAACCCTCACTGGATGGTAAAGATACCCCTTAGAGATTAATTTACGGGCTTTAATGCATGAAATGAATCTACCCTTGACCACCAAATCTTGACTTTCTCACTCAAGGACAGGTTCATTAAGGAACTGAAACTTGACCCTGTGGGTTGTACAATCAATAGAAGCATAGTAGGCATACAGTAAATCCATCTCAAGAATAACCTCAAAATCTACCATGTCTAATTCAACAAGATCACAAGGCAACAACTTATGCAAAATGCAAATAGGACAACTTCTATAAACTTTCCTAGCAACAATAGAAGCACCAATAGGAGTACACACTTCATATGACTCATGCAACGACTCGGGGTCAACATGGAACTTTCGGTCAACAAAGGGGGTAACAAAAGAAAGAGTGGCACCCGGATCAATCAAAGCATATATTTCAAAGTCAAGGATTTTCAATATATTGGTAACAACAGCAGGAGCCTCACCAACCCCTTGCCTCCCATGTAGAGCATAAAACTGATTATGCCTTAGGGCACCACCTTGAGGACCACCTCCACCCAATGGAACTGCATTTGCACCCCGGCCATTTCCACAGTTTCTTTGACAATCCACCTTCTTGTGACCAATTCCCCTCATTCAAAGCATGCATTAGAACCTTTCAAACGTGGGCCTCCATGGCTCCTTCCACATGTAGGGCACACATCAATAGGAACCGTACCACTAACACCTCGAGGCCTAGGGAAGTCATTGGCAAAACCCCTATTAGTAGCATGAGAAGACCCTTGGTCTTGACAAAATCTAGCCCTTTTGGAATTTACCCTTAAATCGGGCCCTCTTCGCCTCATGCCCCCTTCTCTTCTTCAATTTCTTCTCCTCCATTTACTCGGCATAGGTCATCAACTGAGACAAGTCCATGTCACTAATTAGCATAGCGGACCGGCATTCTTCACTTACAAAGTCGAAGACCCCAATCACGAAATTGTTCATCATAGATCTAGGATTCGCCACCAAATGAGGAGTATACTTTGAAAGTTCATTAAACAAGGACATACTCCCTCACCCTCATAGCACCTTGTTTCAAGTTCATAAACTCCACCAACTTAACTTCCCTAAGCTCAAGAGGGAAAAATCGATTAAGTAAAGCCAATTTGAACTCCTCCCAAAGCACCACATTACCAATTCCCTTCTTACCCTTCCATTGATCATAGCATACTTGGGCTACCCATTTGAGTTGGTACGCCGCCAACTCCGCCTTTTCATTCGGCCCAACCCCCATGATATTCAAGATTTTGTAGACCTCATCAATGAACTCTTGTAGATCCTCATCCACCTTTGACCCATAGTACACTAGAGAATTCATCCTCATGAAGTCCCTTAGCCTAGCTTCCGGGGTAGTAGCTTGAGGGGCTTAGGCCCCTTGATTGACTTGTTTGGCCACTACTTGAGCAAACATAGTGAGAGCATCTCGGAGCACACCATTTGTAGGTTGCTCCTTGGGAGTTTGGGCCCTTCTTCCTCGAGTGTTTGGCATAATCTAGCATAGTAAAGAAAAATCGTTAGGGAGAAGAAATTCACTACAACTCTATGGAATGACTTAGGACATGAAGAAGGGAAACATTTCCTAAAACCTCTCATAGTTCCTATTCTTAGTCATGGCGCGCTTCACAACCATGAATAGGACTCTGATCAACATGGTGTGTTGGACTCAAAGGATCAATCAACCTAGTGCTCTAATACCAAGTTTGTCACAACCCAGGTCTAGGGCCTAGAAGTGGCACAGTGATCGAGAACCCGAAGAAACCCCAAAAAAGCCTTTGTACTTGTCATTACACATCATCGGTCGTGGAAGCATATAAAAGATATAAGAAGTAAGAATAGGTGCAAAGGGGCTAAGGAGAAAGCGTGCATAATATCATAATCATGAGTCAAAGAGTCAGAGCACATTTAATAGATACATAACATGTCAAACAAGCACCTCTAATACATAGATAATAGCGGGGGACAAGATAAGCAATCGGGCTCACCCTCATAATCAAACTAGAACATAAAGAAGAATGTCCCAATACATAATTACTGCAACATAGACTGAGGCCCTCGAAGTGGAGGACTCACCAACAAGCTTTGGTAGTACCGATCTAGCCAAGTGGAGGAGGAGGATGATCATCTTGGGCACTAGTTCCTACATGGTGATATCATGTAGGCAAGAGTATGCATTAGTATATTTGAATGTACTAAGTATGTAGGATGCAACGCAACAAGAGATAAGCACCTTAATCAAAATGCATAAGAATAGGCAATAAGCATAATATAACAATATTGCATGTATGATCAATGAATGCATAAGCAAAGCATGCTTAAGTAACTCATGCCTAATTAGGATATCATATATGTAGAAGAGACCAAGCTAGATTTCCAAAGTACAAACCCCTTGGTTGGTTGATGATGGTTTCACCCCATCACCCTGGTGGTTTGGTACAAAAACCTCACATGGTTGATAATAATATCACCTTATCACCCTAGTTGAGAAGTACAAACCCCTCACATGGTTGATGAGTACAAACCCCCACCTCAATTATCAAGGTACAAACCCCTCGACAAGGTTATCTTGGCTCTTAGTCCCCCCCAGATCGGGCATGGTCTAATGCAACACCTTATATAGATTATATCATAAACATTAGCTTCTTTCATCATCATAACATCAATCATATCATGTCTCGTGCTTTGGACCTTCAATTCCTCAAGAAACCATATCCGGACATTTTATCAAACACTTAGAGGGTATGTAATGTTAGTATCAAATCATGAAATATAGAGATGAAATAATGCTTGCCCGAGGCCTATGCTTTTTTGAATCCAATCATAGATATTATGCCAGTCATACCTCTGTTCTTTTTTCTTTTAGCCTTTGTTGGCAAGCTGCTGCAAGTTTTCGATGAGATCCTTAATAATATCCTAGAAAATTCATGATTTATTCGAGAAAAAATTATAAAATAAATAAAATCAGATAAGCTTTACCGTTTGAAATCTCGATTCAAACATTGAAATTCTTGGATAGTCACGACAAATCCGGCTTAACTTATTTCCTTCTTTTTTGGTGCTTTCCTTTCTAGTGAAAGACCTTATTATGCTCCTCTTGTGTATGTAAAAAGTTTGGTTAATGACAAACTCTTATTATAAAAGAATTCAAGAAAATTCTTTTAGAGAACGAGCTTCGTTGCTTGGTGTCAAACTAGAATATGAGATGGATGATCTATTCTCTTTTTCTTTTCAAAAAAATCATCTTGGAGATTGTATCATACTTACTCTCAAACTCTCTGTTTACACAGTAATGATATTTTTTGTCTCTCTCTTTATCTTTGGATTCCTATCTAAAAATCCACTGTAAAACCATCAATCAACAACTTGCAACACCCTCAAGCAATATTCATCATAGCCCCCCATCAAATCTTACATAGATCCAGGATTTATAGCTCAAAACATAGCAAAAGAGTCAGTACTTTACAAAGCTTTAGCAAAGTTCATAGACATGTTCTCACTAGTAAACCCAATTGTAAACTCAACTTTAAATCATGCAAATTGAGTAAAAATGAGGTTTGGGCACCATCAGTGGAAGAAACCAATGGATAAAACTACATACCTTGACTTTAGAGAACCCTTGCTAAATATTGGAAATGGAGAATTGAAGCTTGAAATGAAATCCTTAAGATTGGTCTTGAGTTTTGGACTTGCATTTAGGGTGAAATATGAGTCTAAGTGTTTGAGAGGATATTGGGGAATGTTAAGGATGATAATGAGGGTGAAATATGACTAAGTATATGTAAAAACACATTTGGGAACACTTAGGCCCAAGAAACAAAAGTCATGGACTGAGATAGAAAACTGGACAAAAATTGTATAGGAGCGCGCCCTTGGTGCGGATCGTCTCTGTAAATCACATTTTTGCGATTTTCAAATTTTGCTACGGTTGCTCTTAAATCAGGGTTAAACCTTTTTCCCCTAATTTTGACCCCCCGAACAAGAATATGAAGTCAAATTCTTGATATCACGTATAGATTTTGAGGTATATGGAATTTAAAATTTTAGGCACATTTTTCGGCACTTTTTGGAGTTGTTTCACCTGAATATTTCTAGTCCAACTTTTTTGCACTTTCTAGGCTCCTAACTTGAGGGCTCTTACATTAACCTCAGATCCTTCGCCTCTCTAATAGTTCAGGTTAATTTCTTAGATCTTGTGTGACTTGTCTGCATAATAAGGTGGCATGCATTGTAGTGATTATCCATGCATATTGTTTTTGTGGCACTGATCACACCCAAGTTACACCTCTCTTTTGGGGGATAAAGCGATCATTGTAAAATATATAACCTAACCAAGGTTAGTGTCGAATTTGTCACGACCCAAGCCTAGGGACTAGATGTGACGCGGTGAATGGGAACCCAAAGGGACCCCAAACAAGCCTCTTAGCATAACATTTACACAAACTTGGTCGCGAAAGCAATTAAACAAGACTAAGAGAATATAAGTAAGGATAAAGGGACTAAGGGAAATATTTCATAGCATAAATTATCAAAAGAGTCAAAGTTCAAAGCATAAATAAATAACTTGTCCAACAACATTTCTAACTTAGATTGGTTGGGGGCCAAGACAACTTTTCGGGCTCACACTTATATTCTTAAGCATTAAACAAAGAAAAGAGTCTTTACAAAACATAGGATCAATAGCTATCGTCCTCGTAGTTGAAGACTCACCAAACTAGCTTCAAGAGAGAGTACTAGCCATATGGAGGAGGAGGAGGATCAAGTGGAGCTCTAGTTCCTACTTGGTAACATCATGTAGGCATAGAGTATGCCTTAGTCTGTTTGAATGTACTAAGTATTCAGGATGCAATGCAACAAGAGATAAGCAACATAATCAAAATGCATATACTTAAGTAAGAGATAGTATGTTAGCAACATGGCATGCATGATCGATGCTTGAAGTAAAACATGCTTATATAGAACATAATACATGTGTAGGAAGAGACCATCATCATTGACCGAGCATCTAATACTTAGAATCCAAGGCATGTCACCCCCTTGGAAGGTGATTGAGGTATATACTCCTCAATTGGTACATGAGCATGTCACCCTCAATCAAACTGGTCAAGGTATATACCCCTCAACATGGTAGATGGGCATGTCACGCCCCATCAAAGTGGTCAAGGTATATACCCCTTAACATGGTAGATGGACATAGCACCCTCCATCATAGTGGTTAAGGTATATACCCCTTAACTGGTAGATGGACATAACACCCTCCATCATAGTGGTTGAGGCATAGCACCTCCTCAACAAGGTGCGGTCAACTTGCAACACTATATATACTTTCCGTAAAAAATCAACACATATATACATTACTTTCCTCATCATAAAGTCACTTGACTCATAGGCCATGCAATAGATCGTCAATATCTCAAGAACCCTAAACCGAATATTTTGATCAAACACTTGGTGGATGGGTGATACTAGTTAAAAATCATGCAATTCAAGAGTGAAATCGTGTGAGAAAACTTAACATAATTCAACCCACCAACACTTGGTAACACCCTCATGCAAGATACATTAAAATTCCTCATCAAATCTCATAATAGAACATAGATTCATAGCTTAAAATATGCTTAAACAGTCCACATTTCATGAAACCCAAATATAGTTTATAATCAAATTCATAGTAAGAAGTACACATAGATAAATCAACTTAAAAACATGTAATTTACATAAAAAGGGATGTTGGGCACCATGGGTTAAAGGACCCTATGGTTGAAACCCACATAACTTAACTTTGGAGATTTCCTTAATAAAGATTGGAAGGAGAACGTGAAGCTTGAACGAATTCCTTAAGATTCGGAATGAGTTTGGGACACTTGAATTTGAGTGAAATATTTGGCTAAGTGTTAGAGAGAGTTTTGAGGAATGTCTTCAATGATATGAGGTTGAAAAATGACTAAGTATAGGTGTTTCTACACATAGAAGGCTTAGGCCCAAGACCTCATAGCCTTGGACTCAACTAGAAAAACTAGCAACAAAAATGTACAGCTTTGCGCCCTAACATAGTCGCGCCAGGGGCGCGAATCGATTCTGATTTTTGCAAATTTTGGAAAATCAAAGTTTGATATGGTTGATCTAAAATTGGGGTTAGGCCTATTTCCCACTCAATTCTGCCCCTTGATCACTAATGTGAAGTCAGATTTTCGATATCACGCCCAGATTTGGAGATGTATGGAAATTACGATTAAGGACATTTCCAAGTCACATTTTCGGGCACTTTTTGGGGCGTTTCAATATCTCCCTGTTGGAACATTCGTCCCCGAATGTCAAAGAAATGTATATGAGAGAAAAAATCAAGATGCGTTCAGTCCAATACATGAATAGAATAATGCACTTAAATATCATTTCAAAATCTCAACATAAGTGTCAAAATAACTATGAACTTGTCAACATAAACATGAATGCATGCAATAACATAAGGGCTGAAACATAAGACTTGAAATCACATAGGGAACTTGAATTATTACCTTAGGCTCAAGTAGAATGGAAGAGATAGGGATCGTTTTTGCATGTCTGTCTCGGCTTCCCATGTGGCACTTTCAACTTGTTGGTTCCTCCAAAGAACCTTGATGGAAGTACCATCCTTGTTCCTCAACCTCTTCACTTGTCTATCAAAAATTTCTACCTTAACCTCTTCATAAGTCAGATTATCTTCAAGAACACCCACAACATCAAGATGCACAATGGCACTTTGGTCACCTACACGCTTCCTCAACATAGACATATGAAAGACCAAATGAACAATATTCATATCATTGGGAAACTCCAACTCATAGGCCACCTTAGCAATCCTCCTCGACACTCTATAAGGAGAAATAAATCTTGGACTCAATTTACCCTTCTTACTAAAATGAACCACACCCTTCATGGGTGAGACCTTCAAATAGACCCAATCACCTATCTTAAATTCAAGATCCCTTCTACTTACAACAGCAGAGGACTTTTTTTGACTTTTGGTTGTTTTCAATCTTTCCCTTATCATCCTCACCTCCTCCATGGCCTCCATAATTAGATCCGAACCAGACAAATCCATCTCCCCCACCTCAAACCATCCAACCGGGGACCTACAACATCTACCATAGAGAGCCTCAAAGAGAGCCATACCAATGCTAGAATGATAGCTATTATTGTAAGAAAACTCAATGAGTGGAAGATGATCATCCCAACTACCCTTAAACTCCAAAAGACAAGCCCTAAGCATATCCTCAAGAGTTTGGATAGTACTTTCGGCTTGGCCATCCATTTGAGGGTGAAAGGTCGTACTAAGCTTTACCTTGGTACCAAGACCTCTTTGGAAGGACCTCCAAAAGTGAGAAGTGAATTTAGCATCATGGTCCTATATGATAGACAAGGTCACCCCATGCAATCTAACCAATTAATAAATGTACAACTTAGCATAATCATCGGCACCAGAAGTAGTCTTAACCGATAGGAAATGAGCCAGCTTTTTCATCCTATCAACCACACGCCGAATGGAGTCAAAATGCTTTCTATTCTTAGGCAACCCAACCACAAAGTCCATGCTAATTTCTTCCCACTTCCAAGTAGGAATCTATATATCTTGGGCAAGGCCACCTGACCTTTAATGTTCGGCTTTGACTTGTTGGCAATTATGGCAACCGGATACAAACTTAGCAATGTCTTTCTTCATACCTCCCCAGCAAAACACTTCCCTCAAATCTCTGTACATTTTTGTGTAGAATTGGGGTGAATGGAATAGGAAGAATTATGAGCCTCATCAAGAATCTTCTCTTGCAAGTCATCCAAACTAGGAACACATAACCTACCTTGGTACCGAAGGGCACCATCTCCCCCTTGGGAGAAAACCCCTACCTTACCATCTCTCACCAAAACCTTCAACTCTAGCAAGGTGGGGTCATGATTTTGCGTTGCCTTAACTTCCTCAATCAATGAAGATTTGGAACCATCTGCCACCACTACTATACCATTATCAACCTCCTCCAACCTAACTCCCAATCTAGCCAACCGATGAACCTCCCTAGCCACCTCTTGCCCTCATCATCAACATGTGCAAGGGTACCTATAGACACCCTACTCCAAGCATCAGCCACAACATTAGCCTTATCGGGGTGATAATACACACTCATTTCATAATCCTTAAGAAGCTCTAACCACCTTCATTGTCTCAAGTTAAGATCTTTTTGGGTGAACACATATTAGAGACTCTTCTGATCGGTGAATACATCAACATGAACCCCACACAAGTAATGACGCCAAATTTTCAAAGCAAATACCATAGAAGACAATTCAAGATAATGAGTAGGATGTTCTTTTCATGCACCTTAAGTTGTCTAGAAGCATAGGCTATCACCTTACCATTTTGCATCAAAACATAATCCAAACCAATTAGTGAGGCATCAGAATACACAACAAACCCTTTCAACGCTTCTGGTAGAGACAAGATATGAGCAGAGACAAGCTTATCTTTCAAGGTTTGGAAATCCTTTTCACACTCATCAGTCCACACAAACTTTGCCTTCTTTTGGGTCAACTTAGTCATAGAATAAGCAATAGAAGAAAGCCCATTCAAAAAACTCCGATAGTAGCCCGCTAAGCCCAAAAAGCTTCTGATGTCCAATGGAGTCAAAGGTCTACGTCAATTTCTAGCTATATCCGTCTTCTTAGGATCAACCTTTATACCATCACCCGACATCACATGACCTAAAAAGGTAACATCCTTCAACAAAAACTCACATTTTTCATATTTGGCATAAAACTTCTCCTCCCTCAAGATTTGTAACACCACCCTCAAGTGATCCATATACTCCTCTTCACTATGGGAATAAATCAAGATATCATCAAAGAATACCACCACAAGAAAATCAAGGTAGGGTTTGAAGACCCTATTAATAAGATCCATGAAGATAGCTGATGCATTGGTCAATCCAAAAGACATAACCATGAATTCATAGTGCGCAGACCTAGTCCAGAACGTTGTCTAGAGAATTAACACTCCCTCACCTTCACTTTGTGATACCCAGATCCAAGATCAATCTTAGAGAAGTGACTAGCCCCTTGAAGTTAGTCAAACAGGTCATCAATCCTTTGTAAAGGGCACACATTCTTGATGGTGACCCTATTAAGTTGCCGGTAATCAATGCACATTCTAAGAGAACCATCCTTCTTCTTCACAAAAAACACTGGTGCACCCCAAGGTAATTGGCTAGGCCTAATGAAACCCTTCTCCAACAAATCCCTCAATTGCTCTTTCAACTCCTTTAACTCCGCGGGGGCCATACCGTAGGGAGAATAGAAATGGGTTGATTACCGGGAAGGAGGTCTATGCAAAAATCTATTTTCCTTTTAGGAGAAACACTGGGAAGCTGACTACGAAAGATATCAAGGAATTCATTAACCACCAGAGCCGACTCTACGGGAAGGACTTTGGACTCAACATCCCTAACCCTCACAAGATGATAAAGGCACCCCTTAGAAATCAACTTTTGGGCTTTAATGAAAGAAATGAAGCTACTCTTAACCACCATATCAAGACTCTCCCACTCAAGGACAGTATCATTAGAGAATCAGAATTTGACCCTATGGGTTCTACATCAGTAGAGGCATAATATACATGCAACCAATCCATCCCAAGAATGACATCAAAATCCACCATATTTAACATAACAAAATCATAAGGCAAGATTTTCTACAAAACAAAAATGGGACAATTTCTATAGACCCTTCTAGCAACAATGGATGCACCAACGGAAGTAGACACCTCAAATGGCTCACAAAACAATTCGGGTTTAACATGAAACTTTTTCGCAACAAAAGAACTAACAAAAGAAAAAGTGGCACCCGGGTCTATCAATGCATACACATCAACATCAAAGACTCTTAACATACTGGTGATGAAATCTGGCACCTCATCTATCCCTTGCCTCCTTTGAAGAGCCTAGAACCGATTGTGCTTTGGGGCACCACCTTGTTGGCCACCTTTTCCCAAAGGAACTGCATTTGCACCTCGGCCTTGTGGACAACCATATCTACCCTTGTGCTAATTATGAGGATAATCCATCACCTTATGACCCACTTCACTACACCCATAACAAGCATTAGTATCCTTCAAACATGGGTTATTGTGACCTCTACCATATTTTGAGCACATAGTATTAGGCACCACAACACCACATCCTTGGGGCTTTAGGTTGCTATTAGAAAACCTTCTATTAGGAGCATTTGATGTCCCCTGGCCTTGATGAAATCGGCCACCCTTAGTACTTGTAACCTTCCTTCAAAATAGGCCCTCTTGGCCTCACCACTTCTACTTTTTCTCAACTTTTCCCCCTCCAATTGTTCGGCATAAGTCATGAGGCGGGAAAAGTCCATATCACCAATCAACATGTAGGACAACACTCCTCATTAACCAAATTAGATACACCCATCACAAACTTGTTGTAACACCCCACACCTTACAATATTGGTACAACCCAAAGGAAACATGATATGAAAAGGACAAATGACGCTAAAATTCAGAAGTGCTTGAATCTTGTGTTAATGGGCTATACGTGCGTCTAACGCTTAAGGGGATCGAGGATATACGTGTTTTTCGTCGAGTTAAGGAGATTACGACCTTAAAATCAAGTGAGAGAATTGAGGTGCTTGTAGGACTTATAAGCTAGTAGGTGACTCAGCAGCTTGCTTAGCTTAAGTTCGTGA
>JAPFFP010000012.1:1521309-1551848 GCA_026153255.1 Solanum medicagineum | reverse complement strand
CACTATTTTATGTATCTACTTCCGCCCACCACAATTACAATTGTCGCCAATCACCACCACCTATGTTTGCCACCTACAACCACAATCATAATTACTCTCAATCACTATAATCGCTTATCATTCATTAGCCATCATTTACAATTATCTCTACCATAATTATCAGTCGTTATCACCAACTATCACCATCAACAATTACCGTTAATCACTATTCTCATATTCTTATATCACAATATATTGTCATTAATCACTTTGGTTAGAAATGTTCATTTTTAATCAATAGATTTCTCGAAACAAATGATAAAGAAAAGAAAGGAATTTTTTTTTACATTTTCCTTAAATCCTTATTCTTTAAATTCCTTTATTAGGATTTCAAATTCAAGATCCTTAAATCATGCTTAGTACTCATCTTTAATAAGGTTAATGGGGCCTCAAAAGACCTATATAAGTAGCAAGTTATAGTTGATGATTTTGGGTTATCTTTTTCAATCAAGATTTCTTTTAAATGGAAGTTAACATCAGTCAAAATCTTTTTAGATAGTCAAAAAAAAGTTTGTACTATGAAATAATGGTCAAAGAATCAAAGTGAAAAAGCCATTTCAATATCATTGTTACTTCATTAAACACTCAAAAACTCAAATCAAATCCATAATTGCGCATGAAATCAAAAGATTCTTCTAATTATACACAAGTCACAACATCGAAGATAAAAGTAAGCAGTAACTCTGTAGCTCACCCTTATAGGAGTTTTTTACGATTTAATTGGTCAGACAGAATTTAAATAAATGAATTTTGAATCTATGAGTTTTTTACGATTAAATTGGTCAGACTGAATGTGAAGAAATGAATTTTAAATCTAACTCACTCAAAAGTTTGCTCATATGAAATGTAAAGATTTTGGCTGTAAAATTCTGTTTTCACTTCTTTTTAATATGGGTTCGTTACTTGTCGAGATATAAAATGAAAAACAATAAAATAGATAATCATATAAGAAATATATTATAATTGTCTAAAAATTACTATGCCATTTTTCTTTTCAAATTTAACAATATATATGAAGAAACGAAAGCTTCAATCAATTATTTTAGTGGTCTTATGAACTCGTCAAACACAAATATCTCTATCAAGTTCAATCCATGGATTCCATTAATTTTGAAGTGTGTGATCTAAGTTCATGCTTATCAAGTGATTGAATTTAGTCAAGAAAGGTTTATTACTTGTACAAAACATAGATCATGCTCAAATATTGACTTTGAACTCTTGTTACCAAACAATAATTAGAATTAGGACCAAGTCAAGCTCAATATATAACATCATTCAAAACTCCACTTCACTTGTCACACTCTCTTTCATTTTATTACCTTTTCTTTTATAAAACTTTTTTTAGTTGAAATTTTTTCGAAAATAACATTTCTATCTTGAATAAATAGGGATGAGGTATTCCGCATTTATATTACTCCCATTTTTAGATTCTACTTACGAAATTACACCAAGTATATTATTGCTGCTTTATAAGTATCTTTTTTTTCCTTCTTTTCAGTTGTTTTAGTATTCCACATTTATCTTGTTATGTTCAAACCATACTTATGAGATTACACCAAGTATGTTATTGCTGCTTTATTACCTTATTTTTCTTCTTTCGATTTGTTTCATTGTTCCATATTTATCTTATCAATTTCAAACGTAATTTGTGAGATTACATCAAATATATTCTTGTTGCTTTATTACCTTTTTTTCCCCCTTTCTTTTGAGTTGTTTTATCTTGAATAACAATTCTAGCTACTAGCTAGCATATAGTGTTCAGAATTGTCAAGAAAATTAAATGAGAGGGGATAGTAGGATCCAATATATCTTTTGTATGGTTACATCCATTCTGAAATATGATGGGAAAGTACTTGAAATAATTTATTTTTTTATGTATATTTTTGTTTCTCAAATTTGTAATGAAAAAGTACAAAAGTCCAAAAACTAACCAACTTTTACAGTTTGCAACTTTTTTGGATACTATCATGGAATAAAAATATAACTTGCATTGTGTGTTTGATACAAAGGAAAATATATGTTCTCCAAGTAGTTGTATGGACCATAATAAAATAAATAATTCATGCTTTTAAAGATAAATAATAAAGTCATGATTTTAATAGAAAAAATGTAAAATATGAAAAAATAAATAGATGAATAAGTTGAAGAATACTCATCATCTAATATGTGTATATAAAAAATGATATTAATTATGTATAAAAAATATAAATTTTTGATCGAATGAAGTTCGACCGACCACTTGACCCTACCTAACTATGCTCTTTTTATTGATGTTGACTTTACACCTTCCTTACGGCCAAATGCTTGGAGTACAGATAATATAAATCGAGGGTCCAACATCTAATAAATCATGTTGGGATGGCCTTTACCATGATATTACGAAAAAAAAATACTAAATATTGAGTCTAATATAATCATTCAACAAAAAATTTAAATTTTCAAATGATATGAGATGTAATAATAATCTCAACGAAACACATTAATCAAATATCTTGAGGTCTTGCCTATAAAATTTAAAATTTTAGAATAATAACGATTTTTTTTTTGAATGATAAGACTCAAAAGTGACAAATAAATGTGATTTTTATGGAGTTTCATCTTTGAGATAAAATTAAAAAATGATTATTGGTGAATTTTATTACTAACTAATCAACAATAAACAATATCTGCATAATACAAATCAAGAAAATTAAAAATTATATTTGAGGGAAAGTTTATTCTAAAAAATAAAATATATTTTATTAAAATAATTTCATTATCAAAGCTCGAATTACGAAAATGTAAAATTAACGTAAGAAGGTTTCGTCCACGCAATAAATAGTACGATGGACTATATATTTTGTGGGGTATAGCCACGTCTAATCATGAGAAGGCAAATGTGATCCAATGTTTATGTATTACATTATTTGTCGTATTTTCTAAAAGTATTTCTAAACAATAATTACTAATTAAATTTTTTTTAAAATTATTTTATTTTTATTTGTATTTTAAGATATTATTTTTATTCATTAAATGTTTATTTATATATATGTAGGTGTTTGCAGTTTAAATTATTACAATTAAGAATAAAATGAACTAATTTACTATGTAGAGAATTTTTTTTTAAAAATTATGATAAATAATTTGAGCAGACGAAAATAATTTGTCCATGTCTCTATTATATATATTGCCTTTTTTGTGAAGTTACATCAATTGTGATGAAAGCTTTATAGCCTTTATACATGTAAAGTTGGAATGAATAAATAAATAAATAGGTGATTTATATATTAAAAATCTTCTTAAATTTTAAAGGTATATATATTGTATGTATGAAGAATTATGTCTCTTGAGTTTTATAATTGAACAATTATCAATTATTTATCAGAACAAATATTGAAGCAGAATAAATCAAGTATTTAGATATAATTGTCAAAAAGATTCGTGATAATTTAAGTTGTCTTTAAAATGTTGTTCACATGATAGCTGGCACATTAATTTTAAAGTGTGTTTTGATAAATAATTAGCGATAGCTTGAGAAAAAAATACAAACACATAATATAGTTTGGTTAGAAATTTTTTTTTAAAAAATAATACTTTAAGTGTGATTTAGATCAATTATTAGTTTACATAATTAGTTTACTATTAAAACAAAAATTATAAAATTGAGAGAGTGCATGCAAATACTCCCCGTTTATTTACCACCATGTAGCGCAGCGATGAGGTTGGTACTTTCTTAATTAGAGGTCTCAGGTTCTTAGGTCGAGTTCTAGAAATGAAAAAATCCTTGGTAGGAAGTGCTTCCTCCGAATGAAGCCTTACGCAGCACGAATTCAAATATAATCGGATTCCTATATAAATATCGGACACCGAATAAAAAAAACAAAAAAATAAAAAGGTCCATGAGTATTTTAATTGCAACTTGCAACTTTAAAAGTTGTAATTAAAGTTTTTAAAATTTGGATAATTTTTTACTACTCTTATTAAATTAACAAGGGTAAAAATGGAAAGCAAAATTTTTTTTTTCACATATTTCAATAAAGTATGTAAAAAGATAAAATTGTCAGGTTGGTTTGTTAAGTACACAAAGATAACAAACTCTGCTACTGCCAGTTAGAGAATCTTCACGGACCAATCCGTACTTTTTTTCGAACTTCTCGTCTTATTTTTAAATATTCATTTGTTTATTTATTTTGCTAAGAAACCCCTCGTTTAACGAGGACTTTGTTTTTCTTGCCTCTTCAGTTAAGCCCCTCTATTTTCTTAAATTTACATTTCACTACCACCTAATGTGTGTATGTATATTTATACTCCATCCGTTTATTTTTAGTTGTTATTGAGTTTGTGAGACTATACTGAGTATCTGGTAATTGTTGTCAGTGTTGTTATTTTGCGCTGTGAGAGTTAATCTGACTGATTTTTTAAATTAAATTAGATACAAAATATTAGTCAAAATTTCATGAATTCATGTCAAGTCAAAATAGAATAAAAAAAATTGAAATGAAAGAAATAACATCATTATATTTGTGTAATTTACTAGTCTGATTAATTCAAATTCGTGCATATGTGAGCCCAATCATTTTAGATAACGCTTGTATCCTTTGTATTATCGTAGTTGCTGGCACAAAATTAATCAATATTTATTTTTTAAATATCGACATTTTAAGCAAAATAATAAAATATTTAAGTGTAAATATAAAAAATGATACTATTAATATTGACTTACTTTATGAAAAATTATATTTACATCATATCTTAAATTAAAAATGAAGGATTAATCTCATACCATTTGACATGATAGACAATATTATCTATCATGCCCATGCTATCTGTTCTTTTTTTCTTTTTTTTAATCCTCTTTTAGATTTTTAAAGCAAATTATCCTACTTGGGAATTACAATGTAATTAATTAAATAACTTACGTTTAATTATTTATTTTTTTTAAAAAAATCTGCATTTCATGATATATGTTTTGTCCCTTTAATACCAACGTTGTCTGCTGATCTCTTTTACCAATGTTCATACCTTAATTAATACTCACTCCGTTTTAATTTATTTTAGTTGTTATGATAAGATTTGACATAATTCCTAAGAAAAATTAATTAGAATATTATTTCACTAATATATTTCTTATAAATAAATGAAACTTTTATTTATATATATATGATATGATATGACTACAGAAATTTCATGATGATAATTGAGAAGTTAATGATTTTGAATTTGAGTATATACTCAAAGATGCAATAGTTCGATTAATCTATCATATTCTGGTGTATAATAAATCAAATATTATTAACGTCTAGATATATAGAATCTTGAATACTCTTAACGAAATTATACGATGAAATTTTTTTGCTTTCGCCACTAAATTTATTTATTTTTACTTCATAACACAATAATATATAAACATGAATATGAAGTTTGTAATTTTATGTCTCCATATATATAATGACGTCAGTGTTTTACCATTTGTCTTTTAAAAATGGACAGGACAGCAAGTTGGCAAAGGACAACAACGACATTTCAGAATGCTCAGGTGGTAAAGCATATCTAATATATATAAGAGGGAGTCCCTCGGGACGATCAAATCAATAATTTATTGTTGCATCGTCAAATTACTTAGTTGTCTCAGTGGTTGAACAACGACATTCCATATGTGCGCTCAATAATAGGAAGAAAATTCAAAGGTAAATTATCCATAAGTAGTAATTAATTTGATAATAAATGAGAATAACTAAAGATAATGCTCACTAATTTAAGGGTTTTATTTGGAGTAACATTTAGCAACACATGGAGGATCATTCAACCAATAACAAACAAGTAGAAAGGGGAAAAAGAAACATGAGCTTTATTTTGCCTCATGACAATATACAATCTAGTAATCATAAAAATGAGGATTGCAAGAAAGAATAAGGAAAAGGCAATGAACTTTTAGATTTCACTAACTACTCCCTCACTAGTAAGGGTTACTTGCTGCAAAGAAAAGGACAGTTGCTTCCTATCCTCCCCTTTGTGCTTCACCCTTTGTGAACTTAACCACATGCCACTCTGCCCCAACATGTCCTGTTACCCCACCTACCCCTACCCCCTCACTCCCCCCAAATCTTTTTTTCCTCGAGATGAGGCAGGATAATCATCGTACGTCATGACCAGCCTTCTTTTTCCTTGAGATGAAGTAGGATAGTCATCATGCAGAATCGAATCTAGCATACATCATCTGAATTCAATATTTTTTTATTCATAAGATGTGTAAGTATGTAGTTATACTCATTTTGGATCACCTAACTATAAATTTTGAATTATCGATTGATGTCATATGTCATATCATATGACTATAAAAAATTTTCAATAGCTACTATCGACTATTGTATTTGGCTTAGTTGTTTCTTGCAATTCATATCTTGATCGTTCTTCATCGAGTGTTTTTACTAAATTGTCATGCCATCTCATGATGGATGATTATGGTATATCCTTTACCCTACCATAAGAGGATCCATGTTGGCTTCTTGAAATTCCATATCATCACATGATAGTCCATGTGACACTTGAGAACTCCCAAATTTATTATTCCAAAGAGCTCTCAATGTCCCTTTCATTATATTACATTGTGTCATCTTAAATATGATAACCAAAAGAAGGAAAATAACACTTAGCTTATACCATGTGATTATAGTTTTTGATAATTTTTTGGTTTTGACACGTTACAAGTTTGTTTCTTTGATATTTTACAAGTCATCATGCATAGATGTAGATGTGTGTGTGTATAAGAAGACAAATGTATCTTGAAGAAGTGAGTTATCATGAAGAGAGAAAAAGAATGAATAGCCAATTCACAAAAAGAGAAACAAAATAGTAGGGACAAAAGGCAAAGGGGTAACCATACAAGAAAATAGTAAATAGAAGATGAATCTTGAAAAGATGTATGATAAAATTTGGCTGAAATCAGTTTGTGGATAAGCAATATATATATCATCTATTTTTTTGGGTTTATATGAAAATGTAAACAAGATTTTTTTTACAAAGGAACTTTGTCCATCATTGATTAAAGAGAAGAAGAATTTTGTGCTTTTTTATATATATAAAACATGGAAACTTCATTGGAGTAACTGGTAAAGTTGCGTAATCAGGAGGTCATGGGTGAGTCTTGGAAACTGCCTCTGGTAAAAATACAAGGTAAAATTGTATGCAATAGATCCTTGTAGTCGAACCTTCTTGGACCCTGTGTAATATGAGAGTTTTAGTGCATTATACTGCCCCCCTTTTGAAAATCTAAAACTACGGCAATTCTACATCATTTTTTCAAAAGAATATGTTAGTGTTCGATTTACTCATCATTTACAATCATCGGAGTTCCGTTATTTTCATTGTCTCTATTACCAAAATGCTTTTTTCCAAATATCTAGATAGTAATAGAGAGGGTTAATATTTCTTAAGAACACATATGAAATTGTGGGTTCGATTTTTTTTTTCATCATTTTCTACTCTTAACATTATTTTTTAGTTATCAGATGTCAAAACCTCTGATTAGTAACGAAGGAATACTCATCGTTCCACCACACCACATATTTAGGTATTATAGCAATTTTTGAAACATGTATAGAGAAGCAACCAACCACCCACCGACAATGAAAGTCACTAAATTGTTGCCTTCAACTCACCCCCAAATGGGCCCGTGGGCCCATTAATTGTGCAAAAATGGGTCATGGGCCCATTAATTTTGGAAAATGGGCCAAGAAAAATTTGTTGTAGAAGTGTACTTTTGAGGCCACACCCCTCTATCTAGTTTTTGAACATGCTGGTGAAGTCACAGACCAGCTTTTGTACAATCACTTTTGGGTTGGAATGATGGGGATGACCTAGTGGGCAATAAACACTGTATTTTCAGTCCATTAAAGAAGTGGGGTTATGGTGGGGCATTTTGCACAAATGGCCTCTTTTGAGCCCACTATTAAATTATGTCCCTATTAGTCCAATAAACTAAAATTAATCTACAAAAAAGTTATATAACTACTTTTAAGAAGGCGAAATTTAGCCCATTGAACTAATGCGTCATTATTTAAAAGATAGCCAGAATTTGCAAAAACGACCTTTTGAGGCCATTAAGTTTTGTTCCTATTCGTCCAATGGACTGAGTGGGTGTTTGGATTGACTTGTTTTTAATAGTTTTTAAGCATTTTTTTAGTTTTGAAAGTATTTGAATATCACAAGCTAAAATAGTGCAATAAAAAGCCAAAAGCAGGGAGTTTCCAACTTATGACTTTTGACTTAAATCTAAACACCCTTGAAATTTGTCTATGGGAAGGAAGAAGATTACATGATTACCCTTTTAAAGGCGAAATTTAGCCGACTGAACTAATGATTTAAAGAATGTCCTAAAAAGGGCCAATGAGTGCTAGGTATGGGGTAGGGGGTGGGGGTGGGGGTAGGGTTGGGGGATGGGCTTCATCTTTGGTTGTGGATTGAACAGACATGGATAGAGACACATCAATTGGGACTAAGTTGATAAGGTGAACAAGGTGCACCCCAACTTAAATGGATCATTTGTTATTTTCTGAATTTTTGTTTCAATGTTTAAACTTGGACTAGACAAATAAATCAAACATCTCCATTTAACTCATGTCTGATTGTTTTCATACAACTTTGTTTACACATCCAAAAGAAAGAAAAACAGTGGTAAATAATATATTAAATCCCTTTTACCAATTTGTTCATTTCATTTTATTTTATATGATGTACTTGAGATGAGGGTCTTTCAAAAGTAGTCTCAGGTAGTGGTAAGGTCTTTGTATATTTACCCCCTCTAGACCCCACTTGTGGGATTTCACTGAGTATGTTATTATTACTGTATAAACATAATATAAAGAAAGAAAAACTTTCGAATCGTAACTAAAATTACATAAAATGCAAACAATCCCTTTTGATTTGATGATTTTTAACATGTCATGTCATTAACGACAAATATAAATAGATATCAATCTTTTCTCATAATAAACCAAAAATAAAATAATAATAATAGAGTACACCTCACCTTGATTTAGAACAAGAGCCAATGAGTGGGCTTTTTCAAAGATGTCCCACAATGGAAGGCCCAAACAAGATGAAGCCCATATGTCTAAAAACTATTTGTCTGTCTAAGTGGTTGATGAAATGTAACTTCAAAGGAACAGGTTCTTTGATTGAAGTATATTAAAATTTTATGTTATTTTGTTGGTAATTTTATACAAAAAACTTGGCAACTCATGAAGGAACCATAAACATGATATGTTTTGGACCTTTGTGTGTCAAAAATTTACTAATAACTTTGATTTAACTTATCAGAACCCAACTTTGGTCCATGGCCCAGAAACTCAGACAAGGCCAAACTCAGTCCACAACAAAAACCCATAAATCCAAAAATAATTTTGGGGCCCATATTTCGTGTTGTTACGATAAGAGTAACTTTTATACACGGACAATGTATAGAATTTTTAACAATATCATACCGTTTAAAAGATAATTATACTATCCAAGCCGGAGTTGAGTAGAGGGAAGGGAGTTCAATTTTAATAAAAGTTGTATATAAACAGTTGAGTCCCTTTTGTCCTTATTATAATTTGCTAATGTTTCAGCAAATGTATCGTGCCTTATATTTATCACTTATTCTGTAAAATGATTTTTCTTGAGCCGAGTTCTATTTAAAATCTCTCTACTCTTTAGAGTCATTTCATGAGCGAGACAAAGAAAATAGGAGTAATATTGATCTTCACAAATGTTATTATTTTTGCATATATTATGAACTCAATAAAATCTAATGTAGACTTTCTGAAATGAACTTCAGCCCTTAAACAAGGACGTCCTCAATATACTAGTTTACAGTATTTCACTATAGTAAACATTTAAATAACTTCCAGAGAAAATTTTGTCGAATATGTAAGCAAGTAATCATCATATAATAAGGCTCAAGACAAAACCTCGACAAAGCGTGCGCTTACATCAGAAACAGAATAGAACACTAACCTAATAAACCACATCCTCATGGCCCCAGACAAACATATCTAATATAACCAATCAATAATAATAGAGCAGCAAACAAATCCTCAAACAACAAAGATCCAAGTCCTAATATAGAAAATTTAAGGGCTAGGAATAAAGCAAAGGTGCAACGGTCAATCTGATCCACTCTGAGGAGCTATGGCCTTCTATTCAAATGCTTCATCATCATCATCTGGGAGTGGCTGATTCAGGGCTTGTTGAAGCTCTTGTTCATGCCTGAATAAACAGAGAGTATGGCTAAAAGTTAGAAACCATACAACGAGAAAACAAAAACAAGGAACAGAGAACACATCACAGAAGCACGCAACAGGCTCAACTTCCATGATCTAAACCTAACAGGAATCTAATAATTAATCATACTCTACTATATACAAGGGTTATTCATGATCAAAAAATTGTCAGGTTCTAACTCTGAGATACATCTTACGATGTGATGGGTATCTGCGAATCATAGCCTAACTTTGATATACAATGTTAAACAGTGAATATCTGTGTTCTTGTCTTTACTGACAGTTTTCAATACACTAATACACATAAAACTTCCAATATTAGTAGAAGCACCAAAAGTTAACAGAGATCTTACAATGCCTGTGCAGCTAAGTCAATTTGTACTTCTGGGGGAGCAAGTGCAGGTGATTCCACAAAGTGAAGATTAGCATCCCTACATGTAGGGCAAGAAATTAGGTCAAATATATCAACAGTATATATGACTCGAGCAGACATGAAATACATTTATATTTATGAACATTACCCAGCAAGCTTTCTAGCAAGGTACAGAAAGGGCTTCTCAAAGTTGTAGTTGCTCTTTGCAGAGATCTCATAGTACTGCAAATTTTTCTTCCTGTGAAAGGTAACTTGCT
Organism: Solanum medicagineum; assembly: GCA_026153255.1. Lineage (NCBI taxonomy): Eukaryota > Viridiplantae > Streptophyta > Magnoliopsida > Solanales > Solanaceae > Solanum > Solanum medicagineum. The sequence continues at coordinate 1,540,938 of JAPFFP010000012.1, read as the reverse complement.
TTGCCTTAACCTGCCTGTTCTTGACATCAACTTTGTTTCCACAGAGAACAATGGGGATGTTTTCACAAACCCTGGAAAAAGCAATGGAAAAGTCATTTCAGATTCAATTGCACATCATCAATTATAAGTTGAGTAAAATGCTGGCAGCCTATGAAGAGTTTCTCACCTACAAAGATCTCTATGCCATGTAGGAACATTCTTGTAGGTCAGACGGGCAGTAACATCAAACATAATAATTGCACATTGCCCATGGATGCTGCAAAGTAGACGTAAAGAAATATTAGAAGCCAAAATACAGTCACCAAAAGTTTCAAGCAAGACAACTAATGGCAAGGCACTCATCCATGTGTTTGACATTAAAAGAAATAGTAAGGTACATGTTTGAATGTTATATCTAAGTTCAAAAGAGACGCAAGTGTGAGCACAAATACTGCCACCCCAGATATGATAACATGAGATACCACATTGTAGAAAATACCAACAGTGACATTTGTTGTAGAACATTACATGTTATCAACTATTCGTCACAATCAGAACAAACCAGGCATACCTTAATACCAATATTTTATTTTTCCTGGAAACTTGAAGCTTTACACATTAACTTAGGATTTGATAGTAAAGGCTTTTAATTAGACATAACACCCATCAAGCAGCAGAGACTTGCAGAAACTAAAGGTCTTTAATTGTCAAGAATCACTTACTAGTAACCATCACGGAGACCTCCAAACTTCTCTTGTCCAGCTGTATCCCAGCAGTAAAAGCGAATTTTCCCACAATTTGTGAAGAAGTCTAGTGGATGAACCTCCACACCAATAGTGGCTGTATATGAAAATGAAATTTAATAAATACCCAACTACCAGAAACCAAAATAATGAGAAACAGCGGGAGCCTATTTTTATGAACAGTATAACAACCCATATTATCAAAAGACTTGTTCTATCAATACAACTGACAGGATATTAAAAACTTACGTTCATATTTTTTCTCGAATTCACCAGTGAGATGCCTTTTGACAAAAGTTGTCTTCCCTGGAAATCAATTACAACAAGAACCATTAGGCTACTCTAACAACAGGAAGCAAGCAACTAATCTCAAAAAAAAAAAGATCACATTAGCAACTGCAAATAGCAGTTATCCCATAAATTTCCAGTGTAACTCATCCATGATTACTCAATTCTTTGAAATAATTTTCATATTAAAAAACCATAACAAATCAAAAGTTCTCATTAGTCAATAATGTTTTCATATGTTACAAGAAACCTAAACAGAGTTAAATGTTTGACATCAAAATATTATTATCTCTATTTTTGGAGAATCCGACATGGGTGCGGCATCAAAAGTAAAGAGTCCATGCAACTTGGATCATTACTAAATTCTCTTTGATACAAAAATACTAGAAGCGAATCTCAGCTAAAAATAGAAACATACCAGTTCCTCCATCACCCACAATAACAAGCTTGAAGCTGGGATAATCTACAGTTTGTTGGTTTGGTAGAGCCTGTAATAGTAGATAGCAAACACCAACGCACAAAATCAGTTAAAACAAGTACAATCCAATCCTAATCACATATCACCAAATAAAACTCATCTGCATCTTCACAAACTCATCCCAATCAAAATTAGAAACCAGCTTCTAAGAAGAATAAAAAGGAGCAACTGGACCAAAAACTCAACAAACATATAAGCACCTCAATCTCAACTATTAAGCCTCGATTATATACCTCCTCTATATTAAGATCAGTTATCATTCCAATACTGACAAACAATCCACAGCTATACAAAAACTAACTACATCTTTAAAAACTCATCACAATCTAAGTTAAAACCAAAACAAACTTCCTCGATTATAAATCTCATCTATGCTACGATCACTTATCACTTAAATACTTTGCTTCAATACAACCTCATCTACATCTTCAAAAAACTCATCTGAATCAAGCTAAATCCAACTTCTAAAATGAAGAAAAGGAACAACTGGACAAAAATATAAATCAACAATTCATATAAACACCTCAATCTCCTCTACATTACGATCAATTATCATTCCATTACTGATAAATACTTTGCATCTATACAAATCCTCTTCTATTCAAACTATTCAATCCAATTAACACAATCTTACAGAAAATAACACAAAACTCATCCACATCTTCAAATGTTCATCCAAATCAACGAATTTCAAACAATTAGCACAAAATTATAGGAAAAAATAAAAAAAAATCAAAGAAAATGCATGAAAATTAAACGCGATACAGAATATACGAAACTAAAAGTTACTCACCATATCGAATCGAAGAGAGGATGCAAAAAGAACGCAGCGAAACTAAGAGAGCTACAGAGAGAGCTAGGGTTTTTGTGAGGCGAAGAAAAGTGGAATGCGGAGTAGGGTTTATAAATTGGGCGAATTGGCTTTAACTTGACGCCACTTTTGGGTCTTTTTTGACTTATTTTTTCCGCTACTTAGTATATATATTTTTTATTCTAAACAGAAATGAAAAAAAGGAGAAAGAAAAAAAAAAGGAAAAGCTACTAATAATTTATTTTTCATTATTAATCGTTTCTTTTTTTTTTTTCCTTTGTTCGAATTTAGTATTTTTTACTTACGAAGCTTGAGTTTTGAAATGAGTGTTTTCTAGATACATCCTCTCTATCTCTATGTGGTAGTCGTAAGGTTTGCATACATTTTACTCTTCCCAAACATCGTATGTTATTGTTGTTGTACAAGATACTACCACATTTTAATTTTAAAACTATACTCCATGTTAAGTAATTTTAACTGTTGTGAGGGTCTTTTGAATATAATTTTTCTAATTCACGACTTTAAAGCAAGGTATATGTTTACTTTACTCTCTCTCTGCACGTCACTCGTAGAATTTTGCTAGGTATGTTATTTTTTGTATTGTCATTAATATTAAATAACTACACTAAGTAATAGTATTAGTTTAGTTTGGAGTCTTAAATAGTAAAATATATTTTTTGATTGAAATTTGTTGAGAAATGTCAAAAAGAATCAAATAATATGAAACAGATGGAATAAATTTTGTGTTGATAACTAAATGAAGTAATTTTTTTTGAATGTTTCTCTATATTTGTCTTAACTCTTTGTAACTTCTAAGCTAATAGTTTGCACTTGGATCCACTGGGAATGTAGAATTGTGTTTAGTATCCCTATGTATACAAATGAGTACTCAAAAAATGAAATAGAAAGATACAATGTATATGTCGGTGTTTTTTTTAATTCGTCGTAGGTGTTATTTCTATTTATTTTTGCATATTTTGTACCTATTGTGTTTTGTTTTTCAATTCTGAAGTACTAGTACTAGTCTTGTATTTTCGTTTCTAGATTTTTATTCTCATTTACTGATTTTTTTAAGTCTTGATTATTGCATTTTCACAATCGAATTTAAACTAGTTGCCATCAACATTTAAGTACACCCTTGAGATAAAAATTTGTCGAATATGTAAGCAAGTAATATTGTAACAAGCTCACACAGAGCATTGACAAAGAGTGCGCTTACATCAGGCTCAGAATAGAACACTATCTAACCTAGTAAAACACAGCCTCATGGCCTCGGACAAACATATCTAATAACCCATCGATAATACAAGGAAGCAGCGAATAAATTCTCAAACAACAAAATACACAGGTCCAAATAGAGAAAATTTTTTAAGGACTAGGAATATGAAAGGTCCAATAGATGAAATTGATCCCCCTATGCCTTCTACTCGAATGCTTCATCATCGTCATCTGGAAGGGGCTGATTAGCAGCTTGTTGAAGCTCTTGTTCATGCCTGAATGTACATCAGAATAGTGAAAAATTAGAAATCATGCGACGAGAAAAATAAATTTCAAGCTCAAGGAACCTATAGCACATCACTGACAAGCAAGCAACAGGCTCAACTTGCAATCATCTAAGCCTATATGAAGGGGCTATTACTCATGATCAAATTGTCAGTTCTATCTCTGATATACATATATTGAGATGCAATGAGCATGGTCTAACTTTGATATGCATAATAAGCAGTGAATATCTGTATTCTTGTCTTACAGACAGTTCTCACTTCTATGGAATATACACTAATGAACTCTGATATTAGCAGAAGCACAAAACAATGAAGATCCAAAAGTGAACAGAGATCTTACAGTGCCTGAGCAGCTAAGTCAATGTGTACTTCTGGGGGAGCAAGTGCGGGTGATTCCACAAAGTGAAGATTAGCATCCCTACATGTAGGACAAGAAATTTGGTTCAATACACGTACATCGATATACATGACTCAAGCAAACAGAAGATAGATTTCTATTAATAAGCATACCCAGCAAGTTTTCTAGCAAGGTACAGAAAAGGCTTCTCAAAGTTGTAGTTACTCTTTGCGGAGATCTCATAGTATTGCAAATTTTTCTTCCTGTGGAAGGTAACTTGCTTTGCCTTAACCTGCCTGTTCTTAACATCAACTTTGTTTCCACAGAGAACAATGGGGATGTTTTCACAAACCCTGGGAAAAGCAATCGAAAAGCCATTTCAGATACAATTACACATCATCAATTATAAAGTTGAGTAAAAATGCTGGCAGACTATGAAGAGTTTCTCACCTGCAAAGATCTCTATGCCATGTAGGAACATTCTTGTAGGTCAGACGGGCAGTAACATCAAACATGATAATTGCACATTGCCCATGAATGCTGCAAGATTGACATACAGAAAAATGAGAAGCCAAAATACAGCAACCAAAAGCTTCAAGCAAGACAACTAATGGCAAGGCAGACAAGGAAGGTACAATGTTCAAATGCTATGTCTGAGCTCAAAAGAGACGCAAATGTGAGCACAATTACTGTCACATAACCTAAGATACAAAGACCACATTGTAGAAATAGCAAAAGTGGCATCTGATGTGGAACACCACATGTTATCAACTATTATACACAATCTGAACAAACCAGTATACATTGTTTCTAAGATTTGATAGTAAAAGCTTTTAATCAGCAATAACATCCATCAAGCGGCAGAGGCTTGCAGAAACTAAAGGTTCTTAAAGGTCTAGAATCACTTACTAGTAACCATCACGGAGACCTCCAAACTTCTCTTGCCCAGCTGTATCCCAGCAGTAAAAGCGAATTTTCCCACAATTTGTGAAGAAGTCTAGTGGATGAACCTCCACACCAATAGTGGCTGTATGAAAAAGGAATTTAATGAATAAGAAACTCATAAGAAACCAGCATAATAAGAAATGACTCATTGCCCCAAACTATCGGAAAAACTTATTCTGTCAGTACAGGAAATCAAAAACTTACGTTCATATTTTTTCTCGAATTCACCAGTGAGATGCCTTTTGACAAATGTTGTCTTCCCTGGAAATCCAATTACAACAGGAACCGTTAGGGTACACCAACAAAAGGAAGCAACCCACTAATCTCAATGAAACATTTCATTTCAATTTACAAAGATCATATTGGCTACAAGAATAGCAGTTATCCCATAAACTTTCACTGTTAACTCATGCATTAATACTCAGCTATTTGAAATAATGTTCATATCAAAAACATCACGAATCAAAAGTTCTCATTGGGCTATCATACTTTTCATATGTTTGAATAAATCAAAACAAAACATGTTTGACATCAAATTATTATTATTACATACTCTTTGAAACAGAAGATACTAGAAACAAATCTCAGCTATACACAGAAACATACCAGTTCCTCCATCACCCACAATAACAAGCTTGAAGCTTGGATAATCTACAGTTTGTTGGTTTGGTAGAGCCTGTAACAATAGATTGACAAACACCAATACAAGAAATCAGCCAAAACAATCATAATCCAACACTTACCACATCTCACCAAATAAAACTAATCTACATCTTCAATAACACATCCTAATCAACATTAAATCACACTCCCAAGAAGAAAAAAAAGGTACGTCTGGACAAAAACACAACAAAGCATATAAGCACCTCAATTTAAAATCTAAATTTCATCGCGAAGATTCGGTTGACCCACACCGAATGCCTTATCTAGAGTCCATGAACAAATTCGGGAAATTCCAATCCTTTTTAGTTTTTCCTCTTGGTCAATATTTGCTATTTATAAATGCTCTCTTTTCTCATAGAAAAAAGGTTTATTACTCTTAGCTATTAGCACGATGATTTTTATGTCTCTTAACGACCACTTGGAGAATGAGAGATTAAACCCTAGATCATACATTTACATTTTCCACAGTCTACCTCTCAAAATAAATATTGTTATAAGCTCTAACGTTAACCGAATCAGCACACGTGTCCATACCTGGATCCATATGGATACAAATCTTAAAGTTCAGATTTCGCGGAATCCAACACTCAGATACACATCCTAAGCTTATACACACCTCAATCTCAAACTACTCAAGGTCTATTATACATCTAATCATTCCAACACTCACAAAAATATTCATAGCTACGCAAAACTCATCCAATCAAAGCAAAATCCAACTTCTAAAAAATCCTATAAACACCTCAATCTCATCATCGCGATAAACAATTAGCAGCCACACAAATTCTCCTGTATATAGCATAAAAACTACCAGCCACACATAATAAACTCATCTACATCCTAAAAAAAACTAATCCAGATTAACTTTCAATTCAAAAAACCGTATAAACACCTCATCTTTACTAAGATCAATTATCATTCAAATCCTCAAAAAAAAAAATCCAAAAAATATGAAAAAAAAAACTAAACGCAATACAGAGTAAATACAAGATTGAAACTTTACTCACCATTATCGAAAAGATGAGAGGAAAAAATGCAGCAAAAGCTTCGAGCGAGAGAGAGCGGTAGGTTTTTTTTTGTGAGGGAAGAAAAATGAAAAGAGAAATAGGGTTTATAAATTGGGAAATTTGCTTAAACTTGACGCCACTATTTGGTCTTTTTTATATTCTAGAAGGTACCAAAATTTTTTGAATTTCAAATTTGTGTCGGAAATTAAATAATAAAGTTTTTTTGTAAAGTAAAAAATTAATTTTTATTTTTTTTCTATATTTGTCTAACTTTTGTAAGTTCTAAGCTAATATTATGTACTTAGGTCCACTAGGATTTGTAATATTGTGTATAGTGTCCTTTGTAGTTTGTTTGTATTATTATGAGTTACATGAGACTTTGAATGAGAAAGATGATTATTTAGATTAATAAATTTGTAATTTTAAATTTTTTTGAGGTAGTTCAGTGATTTAGAATTGGAATTGAGATTTTCATGTTCGAGGTCTCACACTTGTTAGCGCAAGCAAAAAGTTTGCCTTCAAGGTCGAACCTAGGCGGGTCTCAACTCTTGTGTGGCTTGCTAGCTATTGCATAAGAGCGAGGTTTACCTTATGCGCACCCGAAAGTAGCAACTATGAGTTGTTCTTGTTATAATTTTTTTTTTTTTTGTAATGTTAGTAATTAGCTTTACCTATTAAACTAGTTGAATGATGATGTAGAATGTGGCTTTTATGGTTTATTTTTTATATTTCAATTTCAATTTTTAGTTAGGTTGATGTTTTTGTCGAGTCCTAAATTTTGATTCTTAAATTTGAAATTGACGGGAAATGTTTATTTTGAATTTGTTCAAGGCGAATGTTTTCATTGATCTTGACTTTATAAATTGTTGGGTTTTTTTTCATATAGTCTGATACTTTTTTTGTTAGATATGTTATTATATGATCGATCTTTCTTTCCCTTTTCCTAGTTAAATGAACTTTTTCGATGTATTAATTTGGTAACCAATCATATTCGATAAATTATTATAAAGAGACATGTGTTGTAAATTTTGATTAACTTAATCCTATATGAAGTGTATTGGATTTCACAAAAATGTGTAGAATACATATTATAATCGTAATGATATTTACGTTAAGTTGCTAAACTGAAAATACAACTTTATAAAGACGTCGATATTAATTCTATTTGTTTATCGTATCTTTATCATAAAAATAATTGCAAATTTGAGTGAAATGTTTATGATCATCAAGACCATAAAGTAAAAAAGAAATGAATTCAGCATAATTCATAGTACGGTCATATTTCAAAAAAACATCATCTATCATATTTATTCCATACATATATATACACATGTAATCTCTAGCTCATTCAACTAGTGAACCAAATACATGCAATCATTAACAAAAATATGTATAAATGTGGATGCAATTCAACGTTAACATTGTTTAAAAAGTATAATACATAGTAATTATATCCAACAATAACATTAAAAAATAGCATAACTAATTGTCCAACAATAACATTAAGGGTGTATTTCGAAATTATTATATATTTAACTATTTACTTATGTTTTTCTATTCTTATAATTGCATAACTTAAACAATTTTAAAGACTTATTTGTCAAAATGATAACTATCATGAAGTTTTCAATACCATATTTGATTGCGTGAGTATAATTATCCTTAGTTTGCACCTCCTAAGTGAAACTTAGAGAGCTAATTACTCTTCCTTATTCAACCCGAGTTCATATTGATCAAGTAATTACTCAACGAGACAAATAAACTAAAATCATATAATTTTCAATTACATAGATCCTTTCAAAATGGGCCCTTATTGTCAATCTCATTGAGAAATGGGCTTCATTTGCTATGTGCTTTGTTTTTGCTAGCCCATTAAGCACACTTTTGTTTTATGGCCCAATTCTATTCAACCATTTCTCATTGCCAAAGTTGCTTATCGTGGGGACAACTATCACCGAGGGATGTGGTGAAATCGATAGACTTTTGCGGAAATTCAATAGCTTATGTACATATGATGCAAATTTATTAAGAAATTTACTAAACGTCGGTAAATATTTAGTTTTGAATACAATTATTATTCTATATTAACTTGAGGTCGATGTTGAAATTTGAAAATTTAAATCTTGGATTTGTATCTAAATCCTTCCACCTTTAAGTATAAACCTTGCCAATAAAGAAATTTATGGTAGAAAGATTTTCCCTCGAGAAACAAATTTGCATGAATCGGAGAAGTGGTGGAACGCGCAAAACCACATATTAGATTACTCCAGTGCAGTACAAAGTCGTTGATACACAAGTTTTTTGCTTCTTGTGTCCTTACCAGTAAAAATAAAAAGGGGCTCTTCGACCAATAAGGCAAAACAAAATCCCCCACCCCCGGGCACCCAAAGAGAAAGCATCATCACATGGTACGGGTCATTCTGAATTTGAAAAACATCTTAATAACCTCTTTCCCAACTCAATCTTCATAAATTTCAAATAAAATGTTCTCTTCTCTCCTTTACAAAGAATAAACATAATTTTTTCTCATCTCCAACTTCATAAATTTCAAACTAAATATTCTAGTGGAAAAGTAAAAGTCAATGAATTGAGTCAAATAACTATCCAAATCATAAAAATCAATGAGGAACACAAAATTTGACTAGGCCATGCACCAAATTAGGCCCAAAGAGGATTTGTCAACAAGGCCCATTAAAGGGAAGTACAAATTTGTCAACGATTCTTAATAAAGATTGGTCCAGGATATTATGAAATAAATGTTCAATTAAAATTTATCATCAATTTTTCTACTTGTGGAAATTTGGATTACCTATCGTATTTAAGTTATATATACCATCGGTATAAAAAAGTCTACGATATTAAGTCACCATTATCTGTTATAGTTAGTAACTACTTTTATTTTTATTTTACAAATCTCACATTTTAAAACGATTTACTCATTGATATTTTTCGGATGATCTAATAATGAATTTCTTTTTAACGGTAATAATATATATAACTTAAACTCTCGTACGATTATTGAAAGCTTTATATATTAAAAACAAGAAGCTAAAAAATTTAGATGCCCTATTGTGATGGACCATAATATATAATTTGTCATTGTCACTTTTGCAAATTGGGTAGGCTGGGCCTAATAATCTGCGTTGTACGCGAAATTAAGAATCACTTGGCAAGTGTGAATGGGGTAGTAAAAACTTATCCGCATTGAATAAGGGCGGATGAAGCCTAATAGCAGCAAGTTCATTGAGAGTTTCGATGTGAAATATAAATTTATGCGTGAAAATTTATTTCAAATGCAATAAATAATAGTAGGTATGATCCATAATTTAAAATTTTTAAAAAGTTCATTAATGCTAATAATAATTAACTTTAAAGGTTGATCCCATAGAGTTCAAATTCTTTATCCGTTTCTAATCTAATGAATACAATAGTAAGTATTCTCTTTTTTTTCCTGGAACACTCTTATGATCACGTTATCTGATTTGATAAAAATATTTGGCATGGAGATAAGTATTTATCGAAAGCATCAATATTACTTAAACATGACATTCATTCATGTTTTGATTACACTAATTTTTTTTAGTTAGAAATTTCGAGTTCAAAGTCTATGAAAAAAAAATCTCTAATCATTCAAGTGCAAATTCAAAATAACTAGATTAATAAATTTTGAGTAGAAAGTCGATATTTTATACTCTTTTTTCATAAAGAGAAGGGGACCATACTACCATGCAAACTTTTATCAACGCCTATATATTAAGTATATTTATTACCAATATTTAAGATGCACTTTTTCTTTAATTATATCGGTAGGAAAATATTTCATTTTATTGTACTTTCGTTTATTTTTGAATATAATTTAATTTTAAAAATTAATCTAATTAGCCTTTAAAATCGCAACATAACAATCAACAAAGAATGCAGAATTAAGTAATTTAATAAAATAAAATAATACTCTATCAATTAGTCATGATTAAGTGAAAGAATTATATTATATATTTATTAATTTAATATAAATATAAAAGAATATATTTTTTAAAAAATCATATATGACTATAACATGATGACACTTAATTCCCTTCTCTTTATAGACATATCAAGTTGTTTGAGACATTGGTCCAACCCTTAAAGAATCATGGTGGACCCTAAATGGCTAAACAACACCCTTCATTGATTCTCGGGGAAAAAAAGGTTCAAATTTAACTCCAATATATTTCTAAACATTAAGGGAAATTTGCAATCGCTATTCTTTCTAGAAATCACATTAGGGGAACCCGCAGTCTCCACTTATCGGGTATGTACAAGATAAATCCCCGCTCCTATGCAATACCTTGTAAACTACATAGAAGAGGTAACCCACATTAGGAAAGCTCGATGCATGAGCTCGATCGAGAAGACAAACTCCTTACTTCGTTTGGCAATAAAGAGCTTTAGAACAACAATAAAGTTACTTTTGCGTGATATATAGGTTACAAATATCAGCCATATAATTACTCATTAATGTTTAGGTCACACTTTAGACATTACACCTTTTGCATAAATGTGATATATTTTATGGAATGAATTATTTTCTTTGACAATATTAAGATATCATAATCATTTTTTCTAATATAGGTGACATAGTATGTGAAAGTAAACATAAAATAAAACATCATGAATGGTTTGGTGAACCATCCAACTAACAACATGTAGGTGAAAATTATCTTTTGAAATTTTTTACTATAAATAAATATCACATTAATATTAGTTGTGTCATGTGTGAAGCTTCTTTTCATGTAACAAAAATTATAGACCCAATTATGAAAGTAAATATATTAAAAATATTTTTGACAGGCTAATTTTTAAGTTATTTAAAAAGAGATTAAAGCATAGCCATACGATGTTTTTATGATTAAAATTTTTAGATTAGCATCCTTTTCTAAACTATATGTGTACAAAAATCTTAAAATAAAGATAACATTAATAAAAAGTAAGTAGAATTTTATTGAACTTTTTTGAGTTCCTAGGTGCTTTATTAGCCTCGGAAAAAGTAATAGGAAAAGGATTTTTTATATTACAGGGAAAAAAAAGCGGCCGGTGATATTAATGATTGGTACTACTGTTTGCATGATTGAATTTTTAAGACTTTTTTTAATGTTAAAAATAGTTGAATTGTTCAAAGTTAAAGAAGAATGTTTGAATTTTTTTTTCATATTTACTCTTTCATTTATTAAAATTTTATATTTTCTAGAAGATAAATTACACTATATATTTATGATTTTATAAAGGGCAATAATAAAAAGTATAGTATAAAGTTTATCTTTAAATGTTTTTCTTAATATGTATTTATTATCTCATAAATTTAATTAATATGGGACAGATAAAGTATTAGTGGTCAATAATGTTGTCCAACTTTTCATAGGAAAGTATAGAAATTAATTTATAATAGTGCCCATGGATTTAATTAAAAAATCTCCCCAAACACAATGGTTAAGATTAAAGGATCATCTTATTTGAGGTGTTCCTTAATTTTCGACCTTTAAATTTAATTTGTGTTTTTTAACTTTTATCTTATGATGAATTTAAGATTTTAACTTTTTTAACCATCACAATATTATGAGTAATCGAAGAAGATCTTACTCAATTCACGTGATGTGTCTTTGATAAATGTTAACGACAACAACATAATTTGGTTTGTAGACGTTAAGGGAAAATTTATCCATAATCATGTCTACAGATTCAACAGAACTCAATTACTTTAGCACAAAGCCACAAATCATAATTTGCAATTCCAGTCAAAATGGCTATTTTTTAAAATTAATTTCACTTATAATTTTTTTTCAACTTCAAAAATACTGAATTCAAATAAAGCTTATGATTATTGCTTTACAAAAGGAATAAATTTTGGCATCCACATTGAATGGTAATGAAACTATAGAAGCAAAATTAACGAAGATTTAAATAACATGTTTTTTTTCTAAAAGGAAAAAGAATATTGTCCTTTTTCATTCTTTTTGTTGGAAAAGAAAAGAGAGAAGAAAATACGATGATTTTAGTTTACAATTAGATTCTATAGATTTAAAAATTATATATAGTAAAAGATATTTCCAAATGCATATATTGTATTACAATGTTATCATAGTATATTACTTCTTTCGTTTTTATTTGATTGTTTTTTTAGTGAGTTTTAAGGAAAATATTTATTTTTCTTTTTGATAATTTTTTAATTTTAACTTTTCAAATGTTCAAAAACCCAAGATGGAACTCTAATTTAAGATTACAAGAATTAAAAAAAAATAAAATAATGTCAAGTTAAAATCAGACGAACAATTAAAACGAAGAGATATTTTTAAGAAGAAATGAAGAATTTGGTACGCAATATTTTTGGTTGTGACATGTTGTCGATTGATATTAACGATCCAATGTGTGTGAAAATAAAGATAAGATTTGTATCAGGTGTTGTGTATTGAAAGAATCTAGCTATCAAATTGCATGGACCCTATATTTATATTAATAAACATTTAATCAGGTCTCGAACTTATTTCAGACCTTATTTCAAAATTTAAAAGCTAGCTTAACAGAAGGAGGATATATCGTCCAACCCTTAGCAAGAGTTTAAGGATCTTATCTTGATAGATCCCATTACATTTATTTCTATCCTCCTCACATTTCCATTTAGACATATTTTTTTATCTAAGATTTTATGATACGGTTCAAGACATGACCTTCAAGGATCAGGACTATATTTTCAACTCCCATACCTGATCTGTGGGGTATCACGCTGAACTCAAATGACTTGACTTTGATATTATGTTAAATTAGGTCTTCACTCTAATTTACATTCAAAAATTAGCTATAAGGGAGAAGGATCGTCTGAATCTTGTAAAGAGTCAAGACCTTACGTTTTCAATAGTGTGACGAGAAGAAAAACATGCGATGCAAGATTTTTTATTTGTTTGATTGATGTTACACTTTTGAAAATGAAGTTTAAAAACATAGAACAATTTCTTCTATCGTATATTTTTTATTAATGCAATTTTAAATATCAAATTTAAGTTTTATTGGCCTTGTAGTCTACAAATTAATTATTAATTCGACCTCTTGCTCAAATCGACGTGCTTAAATGTTTGAGCCTCAAGCTATTTTGCCTTCCTCCAGCCTTTAAGCTATGAACCTATATACAAATAGGTTACTATTTTAAGTGTAAAAAAGAAATATTTTATTCACTTAATCAATATTTTTCGATTTTATTACTTATTTATTATGTTAAATATAAATATTTGTTGTTATTTGTTAGATTTGAAAATTAAGAAATAATTTATTATGTAATTATATCTATTTTATCTTTATTATTAATACTTTAATTATTTTTTAATTCATCTCTGAGAATTAAGTTACATATAATCGCTATACATAATCTAATTATATTATTACTTTTAAAAGAATATATCGATTGATAAAAATGTGTCGATTGAACATAAATAAGTTAACATTCACCGCGAGAATAATTATCTAGCTATTTTATTCAATTAATTGACATAAACATATGAAAGTTCATGACGAGAATAATTATCTATTTTTGTCAATTAATCGATATGAACAGGCAAATATTCACACCGAGAATAATTATCTATTTTCTTCTAATTACCCCCATATAGTTACAAGGTGGTCGAAGGACTTGCCCATTTTTAGGCAATTGTTTTTGAGTCAAATTGTAACATAATGCACTTGAATGCCTCAAATTTATGAGTTCGCTAAAAAAAATAATTCTATATTAGTATTATTCCACTCAAATTCTTTTTCACTTTTCGAGATTTAAATAATATTTCCTCTAATTTTTTAGTTATTATATATATTAAATATATTTATTTTTAAATAATTATTAATTTAATTAATAAGAGAGAATTAATTATTTTTTAATTTTATCTGAGGTACATAAATAAATAAAAATTTAAAAATTAATAAAGAATATATCTAAAGAATATGGGATACAGGTCGTGTTGTTGTGGATCAACTTCCTACAAGGAGAAATCGATAAAAATTTTAATTAAATATTCTAAATATGAAATTAGAATTGCAATTTATGATTTTTTTCTAAAATTTTAAATATTTAATTATTATTTTTATACTCAGTTTAATATCAAAAATTAATTAAATTGATCATTGAAAAATAAAAAGCAACATGTAATGTAACAACCATTCTTAAGATGAGAAGTTCCACATCGACAAAATACAAGAGTGATGCTAAGTATATAAGTAAATATATCTTACCAGTGACAAATTTTAAAGTCATGCGGGCCTAAGTCCAAAGCAGACAATATCACTAACGGATTGGGCTGTTAAAGATGGTATCAGAGCCACTCCTGTATCAGTCTTGTCTATACGAGTCCAAGTTCAATTGAGTTTAGACAAATCACCATGAGGCGAGACACAACTAAATCCATTGCATGTAACAACTCATCTTAACATGAAAAGTCCTACATCGACAAAACACAAGAAAGATGTTGTTTATATAAGTAAACATGTCTTACCTACCAATGATGCGTTTTAAAGTTGTGCATCTAGATTCAAAGTAGACAATCTTACTAGCGGATTGAATTTTTACACAATATTTATTTTGAGATGAAAAATAAATATATAATATTATCAAGTGTCACATTTAATTTCCCTCCTCCTGAAACCTAACCCTAGAAAAGTCCAAAGGCTAGATATTCAACCAGTAATACTTTGAACCCATTCCATATCAAATCCAAATAGGAGCTTTGACCAAACAACCCATGTTCATTTATTTAATAAAAACTAAGTTTATTTATTACTACAATTAGTCAAGCTTATTGGAAGCAAAAGCATGTGGAGCTATATTATATATATATGCATGATTTGTCAAATCTTTTGATAATCATCTTCTAAGTTTTGTATTTACCTTCACAAGCTAGACAATATGATGAATAATATGTATTTTTTCATGGTTTACATAAATCACATATTATAAAGAGTTAGTTATTATTTTTCTCTATTCTTTTTTATTTAATTACAGAAATTTCTTAAAAAATATAACAATCCGGATACATTAATTCAGTTCCTGATACAAAAATTAGGGTTTTTAAGTATTAACAGGTAAAATATAAAACATGATACATTGAACATAGAGATCATTTAAGAATCATAATTAATGTATCCGACTTACTGAATTAATGTATCTGGATTACTGAATTAATGTATTCGGATGGAAAGAAAGGATTTTTGAAATTTTTGGAAATGGGTGAGAATAATGAAAAATATGATAAATAAAGGAGTGTAATTAGGTAATTTTTTTTCTTTTTTCTATTCTTAATTCTAAATTTTAGATTTATATACAAAAATGAGATCATTTTTTTAAAAAATATTTTATTTTTCAAAATGATTCAAAATTTATATTAGGTCATATATTCCATGCATGATATTCTTGTCCCTGTTAATTCCCTACTTACAATTTCAAAGTGAACTTTTTTTTTTTTGCTATGAAAAAATGAATGAACCATTTTAACTCTAACACTACATCACAACTCACTACAAAATATAAGTAAAAAAGTGGAAACATCAAACTACATCAATAAAACCAAACTTGTCATTATTTTTCTACATTTTGATGACTTATTTATTTATTTATTTATTTTTAAGACCAATTCTTATTTTATTTGAATATGTGTTATCCTCCCATTTGTTGCATAATGCACTTCCTTTATTCTCAGTCAAGTCAACTACATTACTCTACTAATTAATCTTTTAAAAATCTTAATTAATTTGAAGTATGGACATGTATTTATGATTTATTTATTTATTATTACATTTATTTCTAGTGGTATTTTTCTAGTGTTTTTTATTGACTGATAAGCAGACATTGATCTAATAAAAATGAAAACATCATTGTCTTTTTTTTTTTAATAATTAAATGATGTAATCAATTTTATATTTTTAATATGGAGATAGACTTGAGATAACTAACATCATTTTAATCTCCAACTGTACTTCAGAATTAATATATTAATCCAAATATTGCTAGGAATTAGTGAACAAACAAAACAATAATAATGATAGTAACATAATCGAATATTATATGACAATTAGAGATATGAAAATTTTAATTAGGATTTGATTAATGCTGAAATTATAAAATATAATAATACATAACTAGATTTCATGTGGTTTTGAAATTCTTAACTAGGATTAACGGTATATTTAATGATTAAGTAATAAAATAGTCACACTTTTTATTACATTTTATATAATGGTGTTCAATGACGTGGAGGTATTAATTTAAAATTTTATATATGAATTAAAGAAATTTTTCAAATAATGGCAAGCATGTAATAAGTTTGGCAGACAAATACACCAAATATATGTGTGTAGTGACGTGTGTGAAGTTTGAATCCCTCAAAATTATTATAATTCAAGTTCATAATATGTATTGTTTTTGTTAATTCAATAAATTTGCTTCTCGAGCTACACTTTCATCGAGCCTGAAAGCACTATCTTATATACTTATGTTATTCCTTGTAAAGTTCCTCATCCTAGGGATTTGACATCCTCGTTAAGCTTTGTCCCACTATCCTATAAGGGAGCATAGTGTTCTAATATCATATTTGTCACATATTTATATTAAGGGTGTAATAACCCATCTTAAGATGAGAAGTCCCACATTGCAAAATACAAGAGAGATGTTGGGTATATATAAGTAAATATGTCTTACCTACTAGTGACGCGTTTTAAAGCCGTGAGGGCCTAAGCCCAAAGCGGTCAATATCACTAGTAAACTATCTCAGCAAGGACACTGAATTCATAGAGAGGTACGTGCATGTAACAACCCATTTTAAGATGAGAAGTTCTACATTAGCAACCCACAGAAAGAGACCACACATCGGTTCGCTTTTCATCATGGGCTTCACAAAACTAATACACTCATCAAAGAGTTGCATATAAAAAAAAAAATATTTCTTGATAAGACAATATTAGTAGATAATAAAATAAATTGAAAGTCAAATATGATAAGTGAATTTATTTCTAAATTTAATGTAGTGGATGGATCATTGCATTTCCAAGAAGTCAACTAACATTGCCAGATTAAGGCTTTTAACTGTTGGATCTTGTATAGAAGTTGACTATTTTGTGGGATCCACAATCTTTTTTGCCTATTTAGTCGGTTGATTAAAATAATAAATAAAATAAATAAATTAATATAAATTTTATATATATATATATTTTGAAAGGCCGTTTTGCACATTGTTAAGGTCGCCTTATGCCGTTGGGGTTTGTCACTCAAGTGTCTTGATAAATTTATCCACACTTAATATTTATATCAAATAATATATAATTTAATTTTCGTAGTTAATAACTAAAGTTAGATAAGATATCACACAATTTTTATGATTAGTGAAGAGATGTTTATTATTTGGTAAAAAAATTATTGAGATGAGGATCTTTTCAAAATTGAAAGTTGAACGCGTCTAGTCACAAGCTCTCTATAAGTCTGACTTTATTTTTCATCCAAAGAGCCAGAGGCCGAGCTACTATTTGGTTAGGGGGAACTTTATTGGGCAAAAAGGTACGTGCTCATGATTAAAATAATTTTTTATGTATATATAGTAGATGCTTCTTCCAAAAACAATCTCTCCATTTCTATGAGGTAGTGGTAAGGTTTGCGTACATTTTATCCTCCCAAACTCCACTTGTGGGATTCCAATGGATATGTTACGTTGTTGTTGTATATAGTAAATGCCAAATCATTTTGACTAATTCATGTGTATATTTCTTCAGATTTTGAACTCCCTTAAATTAAGGTTTAATACAACTCGAATCATATTCAAACTTTTTTTAAAAAATATTTTGTTCTTTAATTTCTCTTATCATAAGGTACACACATTTTTGTACCACTAATATTGTGTTAAACTTTTATATTAAAAAAGCCACCTTAATTAGAGGGAAAAAAAGGGTAAGTAGTAATTCGAATCTTTAAAGGAAAAGAGAAGAAATTATATATTTGACACGCGTGTGCAGAAAATAAAGTAAAAAAAAGGTAATATTTAGTGTCAGATCTAGAAATTTATATATGAGTTTATGAAATTTATATATGAGTCTAGAAATTTATTTCTTTAAAGTGAACGCTTTTATCTGATAATTGATATTCTAAAAGTAATATATCTCAATGAATTTGTAACTAAAATACTATACACGCCTCTGCGTGTGCAATTTTTGGAAAAAAGTGACGTGGACAAGCAACGATATACTAGTTAATTAGTTAATATAGTTAAATTTTGAATTAATTATGATTCATGATAAATATCTAGCTGTAATTATAATTTGATTTTTTTTTTGTAATTCGCGCGCGCAATTATACAAAAGTTATGTGCGAATCAAATTATGTAGCGAAATATACAAACACTGCGAACTATATAGCGAATTATACAAACATTGTGCATGAATTGTATAGCGAAATATATAAATGTTTTGCAAAAACTGCGAATTATACAAACGTATACAAATGTTGTGCGGAACAGCAAATTACACAAACACTATCATCACTATAGTACTAAATGTAATTACCTAAACTATAGTTATGTCGCATAATTAAGATATTTTTGAGTGATTATTTCCGGAAATTCCTCTTTTTATTATTAGTAGTAAGCTTTATAAGGAAAAGACAAAAAGGGTATATTTATCTGCCATACATGTGTACAAATTGGTACTAAAGTTTAAAGGGCAAAAAAGCGAAATAAAAAACCCTTTGAAGTTCCTTTCTTTTTCTTTTTTCACATCATATGCTTATTATTATTTTTTATGTAATATTATTTAATTCTAAAATAATATAATTAGTAATTTAATCTAATTTTATTTTATCTTAAGAAATTTTATTAACTTATG